>VWZN01011472.1:707604-733674 GCA_013396955.1 Regulus satrapa | reverse complement strand
AAAGCCCTGGTCTCCTTTTTTTTTTTTTTTAAAAAAATAGAATCTCATAGGATAGACACCAGTATTCTCTTTCAGACAAGACGGAAATTAACAGGTGTATCTCAAAAGAAGAGAAACTAACAATCTCCAGAACTATGGCAGGAGATTCTAAGGTACAGCTCTGCAACCTGTGCTTAAACAATTCTTAAGAGTTGAAATTAATGAAGATATTTTACCATTTTAAGTGTGAGGGTCACTGGGAAAGACTTCTGAAGACCATCTGAAGTGGAATGAATGCTATCAAAACTTCTCCCAAAGCTACTGAGCTCATTCAGCTCTACATTACTATGTGAAATTTCACATGTATGAGCCAAGAGCCACAACCTGCAGTCACTAGATTGCCGAAGTTGTCTCCAGGAGATGCCTGAAGGAGAACATGCAAAGATCCACTAGTCTGGGAGGAGAAGGACACGGCATAATAGCTACAATGGATCCCACAAGCAGCAGAAGCCTACGAGAAGAAATGGAGGAAGAAGCCCAGTCTGTTTTTGAGGATTATTGGAAGAGTTTTAAAAAATCCAAACAGGATCCCAACTATGCAAAACCTCAGCCTTCCCCTTAAAACACATAGAAAATACCTGCTCTTTTCCACCTCCAACCTTCTCTCACCTGTCAGTCCTTTCTGTTATGCTGAACTACACATGGCAAGGTTAGGAGAAAAGGCTACACATTTGACATAATCTAAAATTTACATTTAACATCTGCTGCTTCAGACAGACTTTATGGAAAGAATGCCCAGGGCCAGAGATTGTAAACTTAAAAAATGGGTTAAAAAATGGGAAGAAGTCTTAAAATAAAAGTTGCATGGAACAGTACTAAAGGTTCCATGACGGAGAAGAGATAAACAGGGTTATTTAAGAACTCCAGATAGAGCCCTTATCAAAACAAAATGATACTCTGCTCATAGTTCCAGAATCCCTGCTTGCTGGTTAAGTTTAAATAGTTTCTTTTAGTGGAGCCAAAGATGAGGAGAACTGCAGATACTGTTCAAGCTAATAAAAGAGCTGCTCTGAATAGGTTTGTGAACTTGAAACTCTAAGCCTGCTCTCACATCAGATGATAATCAAAAAGGCAAACTCAAATCTGCTGGAAACTCAAACCTGCTGTGGTTACATAAGGTTTCTGAATGGGCCATTTGCTTGGGGTTTCTTGTATAGTGCCACAATTGTATTCAGGTTGTTGGACCACTGCAATAAAGTTTCTGTTCTCAAGCATGCAATTATTTTCTCAGAGACACCAATTCCCTGAAGAACAGGGAAAAAATTAAACTCTGAACAATCCATTAAACAGGAACCTCACTTGCTGTCAGTTACAGAGCCTGGAGAGGTCTGAAGCTATTCTGTTTACCATGAGAAAGAGAAGATCAAACAGAAAGCAGATAAGATATGGGTTTAAAGCTACCACAGTTTCTCTCAAAGAATCAGTGCAAAAAGGTTAGCATGAACCACTTATGCATTTTAAGTGACACTCTATATTTCTGTGTCCTTTTCTTAGGGAAAATCATACTTCCCATTTGCAGGAACAGTAAACCTTTATTCCAAAGCCTGGTCAGCTAAACAAGGTTGCTACAAATCTGGCTTCCAATTTAAACTTTATTAGACATCTCTTAAGAGCCTGATCAGAACATGACAGCTGTTAATTTTTAAAGCCTGTCTCCTGGAAGAATTGTATTCAATTAAAGGCTTAGATGTAACAGGAATTACACTATTCAAATACATGTACAGGGAACATAAAATAGCTATTTGAACCAGTTTGTGAACTCCTAAAGAACTACACAAAGATAGACACATGTTAGAGACTCCCTGATACACCACATGGTGACTGAGGTCTAATTGCCTCTAATTAAGAAGCTGCACTCACAACCCCTGAAATGCCAGTACATGGAAAGCCACTGAGTTTGATCTGTTTAAATCGAGTGTCTCTGTGTTTTTGTATAGGGCTTTCTCACCATGCCATCCATCACCTCTGCTCTCACATGCATCCACACTCACCTAAATGCACAACATAATTTTCCTATATTTAAATGCTGGCATCTCACCAGGTTCTTCCCATCCATTCTCAAATATGCCAAGGAAGCAACTTCTCTGTAGCTTCTAGAAAAACACTCTCCGAAATACTATCTTGCAAAATACCTTTTCCTTATACTATCAATGAGAATTCTGCTGAGCTATTTATTAGTACTGGGAGGCAAAAGAAATAAAACGTGGCCTGAAGCAAAGCCCTACAACACAGTGGGGTATGATCCTAAAATAAGTAAACATCCTACACAAGTATTGTAAGATAAAAACCAGATATTTAAACTAGCATGCAGAAGGTCAAAGATTAGCAACCACTCAGCAACAAGCAATCCACTTTCTATAAGATCATCCGGAGATGTTGTCACGGGGAGCAGCATCAAGCCTTCCCAATAATGAGCAAGGAGTCTGATGGTAGTCCCCAGCATCAGGAATGACTGAATAAAGAAGTCTGAAACTACAGCTGCACAACAATGAATTCCCACCTCCAGCTGTCTGCTGCAAATTCAAAACATAAACAAGAGTTTCTTCCCTTGCAATCTTCAATATGAAAGTTTATGAAAATATATACATTCCTGCAAGTCAAGATAGATCCATCTTGACTTAGATGGATCTATTATCTAGATGGTTCTCCTAAACCCATCTTCATTGCAGGAGTGTATCCCATACCATGGCATTCTTCCAAGTGGATTTTGGCCCAACAGGCCAAAGTTGTCCCTCCTGAAGTCTAGGGCTGTAATCCCAATTTTTGTCTTGCTTCTCCTCTCAGGATCCCTCAAATTCATAATTTTGTGGTCACTATAACCAAGACTTCCCCCGACCTTAACACCTCCAATCAGTTTCTCATTGCTTGTGAGGTTCAGCACATGTCCTCTCTTCTAGTCCTCAACCATTTGTGTTAAAGTTACCATGAATGCATTCCACAGTCCTTCTGAATTCTTTGTGCTCTCCTGTGCTGTCCCTCCAGCAGATGTTGATGTGGTTGAAGCCCCACCATGAAGATATGGGCCTGTGAATGTGAGGCTTCTGAAGAAGGCCTTTTCTTCCCCATCAATGGTCTGTAGCAGACGTCTACTACAAAGTCTCCCATTCTGGTGGTCCTGCTAATCTTGACCCCTAAGTTCTCAACTGGCTCCTCAATCAACCCAAGGGAAAGCAAGAAACACCCTATTCCCCTCCTACAGCTATTTCCCTCCTACAGCTATTCACCTTTATCTTGCACCACCTAATCCCTAAGAGCTGCATTTCAGTGCCATGCCACAGCTGCTTCAACAAGAGCACCCTGCACCCTTGCACAATCATAACTGAGGTAGAAAATTATTTTCTAGAGTTCTGCAACTTCCCCTTTCTCAGTAAATTCTGTCAGGTTTTAAGCAGCCAGGTAAATTGTTTAGAAGCCATGACCACTTTGACGGCAGCAAGAATGCTCCTTGTCTTCTGCAGTAATTAAGTGAGAAACTCCAAACGTGCCACAAGCCCCTGCTCCATTTACACACGTGCAAAACTTAGAGCATTTTAAGGAGCCTCTGCTTGCCAGTGCTGTGATTCAGCTGCCATTTTTAAGGCGCTCCTGTAGAACAGCTCCTGGAGTCAAGTGACAGCAATCCTCTCCTCTCACAGAATGAGGCCACAGCAGCGGCTTTCAAAGCACTGAGCTACCGCACAAGCTGGACCCAGACTGTCAGTGCTCCTGCAACAGGAACCACATGATGTCCAGCTTTTTGTGGGAATATAAAGAACTTCACAGGATCAAGAGACAAAGAGTTCTGCATGTCAGAAAAGGAGCTTTTCTGAAAGCTTGGTGCCTAAGACATTTCTACAAATACTTCCATTATCTTCTATAGTTATAATCCACGAAGAAAAGAACTTCACAGAAAAGACAGGCATAATTGTTTTACTTTCAATCTAACAAGTCACTTGAGAATCTTTCATTTCTAAAACAAAGCCTGATTAATATAAACCTACAGAAAGCTTTGGCGTGTAGATTTTTATACACATAACCTGAATGCTGTTTAAGACAAACATTAAAAATACCTGAAAAGTAGACCTGCAAATTTAATGAAATTAAATAGAGATTTCAAATCACTACCTATAGATAGCAACTGTACACTCAAATACAATTATTCCACAGAATTTTACCACATCTAAATAATACAATAAAGGATTCTTGTAAAAGTCTCTTTGCAAAAAATATGTATGCTAAAATAAGCTCTCTGCAAACTAAACCCCGCCATTTGACAACCAGCTGTTTCCCCCACATCACTGACAAAGTTGAGGTTACTTTAGTTATCAAATCAAAATTCCATCTATTTGCTTCATCATGCATATAGACTGCTGTGTTTCAGTCACCGTTTTATTGAATCCACATCAAATTACACTTTAAGCAAAAGAGTATTTAAAATGCTCACTACTGTCATTGGTATTTCAGTCTTAATTATTATAATTTCTATTTAGGCTTTTGTGTTGATGTGCTGGTTTATTCTGTTCCTGCAGGATTTAGGTGTGCATTTCTATTCTGTAAGAGCAAAGATGTACCTTCTACTAAGGAAATTTGAATTTTTTCTATTGTATTCCATGTCAGACACTAAAGTGCAATCTAGCCAGTAAACAAGAGTCACACACATGAGCCTGGGGAACCACACCACCTGCAATTAAAAAACATGACATTTTGACTGCAGATGCTGGGAGTCTCAGCTAGTGAAACAAGCAGAGACATAAAACTGTATTTTTACTATCGGAACAAATAATTAAATCGGAGTACCAATTTTGCTTCTGATATTATTGTTAACCAATATAATTTAGCTCAAATATCTGGGTTTTTTTCATACATTGAATAGGTTTGGTAATTTCACAAAATTCAAAATCGTTACATTTTTCAAGTATTTTGGACCTTTCCATCATGCTCCCCTCAAAAATAGTTTTAGATGCATATTTTAAGGCACTTTAGAGATGGATAATATGTGCATCTAACAGTATACCAAGACATTATTAAGACAAGGTGACAAACAAAAATTCGTTATTTCAAAGATGGTAAGTGGAAAATATATTTACTTCAGTCTCTTCTTGTAGAGCACGGCTACTCTCCTTGAGGATAAAGGTAGGACCAGCAGCTGGGTAGCAGGCACAAACACTTGCATGGGTTTGGGATGAGACGCACACACAGCTGCTGTCAAAGGAGCCCCCAGGCTGTTGCACACCTTTCAGTGTCAGGATTTTGATCAGTTAAAATGAGGTAGAAAGAGGAAAATAAAATCCAAAACAAACCACCAAAAACTCCCTGAATCACTTGGATGTGAGGCCAAAACCCAACCCAGTGAGATACAGGGAAACAGGAGCTCATCAGGCTGTCTGCCCCTTTCCCACAGCAGATACCCATTCCACCAGGGGGGTACACAACTTCCTCCAAGAGTTTCGAGCTCAGGAACAAAAAACAAATTACTAACAAAAATATCGTTTACAACAAAAGCCTCCTTAGGTGCAAACCAACTCTAGTTAGTCCAAAACAAGCTACACAACCTTGGGGAGTAAGACTTCTATTTTGAACCTGAACTATCTTACTAATTACTGCTATCCTGTAAGCCAAGAGGAAGAAGGCATAACAAGGGCAGCTGCTCCTTTAATCGAAAAGCAGACTGGCTGTTTGTTAGGAATGAGAAGGCCACATTATCACCCTGTGACAACATCATAAAAAAATATTAATAAAGTAAAGGCATGCAGGTTTCACATCTCAGGGCTTCAAGTTATAGACTTGCTATGGGTTATGTATGCACTGGAGAAAAATGCTAAACATGGGAGGAAAAGGAATCACACCTCAAGAGAATTTTAAGAACAGGTTAACATATTTTTGACAGACAATTGTCTAGGTATGACTGAACTTGCCTGCCTTTGGTCTCATTACTAAATGAAGAAGCTTATTGTAAAAGCAGTCATAAAAGATCAAGTAAAGCACCAGCATTTTCAGGCTAATCTAATTTTAAAAAATAATATAGGGCTATAAATCACTTTAGATCTAGGATGATAACTTCTTATTTGTCTTGAACATATGAGCTCATATGAGTGTGAAATCTGATGCTTCATAAATCACTACCTCTTGAGTGACATGGAAGACTGCTGACTGCAAGATACTACACAAGTAAACAACACTGAGGTGAAATCCAGCACTTGGATGGAAACATTTTGTACTTTCCTACATTTCATAAATATACTCTGTTAAAGAATCTGACCAATAAAAATACCAAATTACTGCCATTTTATACTGTGCAGAATAAATTCCTGAATTACAAGTGTCCTTTCAACCTTTAGTAGGAAAGAACAGGATTTGTGGAGGTACTAGTTTTCAGAACTACATTTTCCAAAATCAGACTTGCAAATTTGGGAGGGTTTGAGGGGCTCTGTGAGGGGCTTTTTGGCTGTTTTTTTGGTTTAAAACAAATACAGCATACAGAAGAAACAACTTTGCTTCTTCTCCTGTTAGTATCATGGTATGAAAAGAGCCATCACTTTCCATGATGTTCCTATGTCCTACAAAACTTGAAAAATACAGACAAGCCAATCAGGCTGCTACAGATGAAGATCCTATTTGTTCCCTCAGGAAAGGGCAATAAGATCTCAAACTACTTGACTGACTTCACATCCTCCTCCCTACATCTTCTCTCAAACTACTAGATTTCCTCTGTTTTCCTCTACCCTGATCTCATCCACCCTGGAAAATAGGGAAAGTGATCTAGGCAAGGCAATGGAAACAACAGCACCCCAGAAAAGGGACCAGGGAGGAGTGGAAGAGAACTGGAAGTGCAAGACTAGTTGTCAGGCAGGATGATAGTTATGGCAACCTCCTGAAACAGGGACCGAAACCATATTCAAGGCTGTAATGGTCAATTACACCAGCTGTTATGTGCACAAAATAGATGGGAAATAAACATTAGAAAATTTGGAAGAACTTAAGTCCATTCAGCAGCAGCACCAAGTGACACTGGCAAGCTGTTTACCTAAAAATCCTCTTTCAGTTCTACTCAGACACTGACTGCATGAAATGTTTTACAGCAAGTCTTTAAGATTCTAAAATTAGAAAGAATTTTCTCAAAACTCCTACAAAGACTGCAAGTCAGATCCTATGCCAAAACACAAATTCTGGTGCCTCAGGCCAGTGTTTAAGCTCTGTAGGGTAAAATCAGGTCTAAGGTTATATTTGCCCAGCTAAGAGCAAACAGACCCATGTTTGTCCATCCAGGGCTCAGTTCAGAAGAAGCGGTATTACTGCAATGCTTGCACACTCTACCTGCCAGCAGTTTTGTTTTTACAGAGGTCTGTGACTAACAGAGCCTCCAAAACGGTGTGATCTTCCAGCCTATGAGCTCAGGGCAGCTGAAGATATCTTCACCCACTGTCTGCAGAGATTCCATCATCCCCAAAAGTAAAAGCATTCTTAAAAGCCGTCAGGAAAGTCAAACAAAAGCTATGAGTAGAAACTGGTAACAGACAGTCAAAAACTAATTTTTAGGACTAGAGACACAAGACACCTGTTGTCAAAGCTCCAAAGTCAATGCTGGTTTTGCATCCTGAAGGCACCACCAGGCTTTTTGAAACTGTTAACACTATTTTCAAAAAATATGTCTAACTGGAAATTATGAAAGTGCCAGTAAGATCTGAAAGATACCAGGTTGAAAATCTATTAGTGTCATTATCACCAGCTCAACAGTCTGAACAGGTATCATGGGGGGGAGGAGAGGGGGCAGAACACCCTCTCTTTTTAAAGGGGTGGGCAGGAAATTAAGATACTGTTCTAAGGCTTTTAGGCAGAGTTTCTTTTACAAGTGAAAAGGATAAATCAAGAACACAAGGTGTAAGTTAAAAGCTTAACTTCATCCCCTTGCCCAGTCTGTTCTGTTCATCGCGACAGAACAACAGACGGGTTCAGGCATCACCTCTGAGTCACCTTTTGTGTCCATCTTCAACCAGCCCAGCCAACCTGCACAACTCACCAAAACACACAGCAGCTCAGGAGTCAAGGGTAAGATCTTAGCAATAGTTAGCCATCTTATCTTCCTTGGGTTTTGTTTTACTAGTGTGGTAAGAGATCATGCAACTGCTGCACTGACTTCTGTTCAATTTGTATTATTTATGAACACATATCCACTAAAATCTGGTTTTAATAATCAAAGGACTACTAAGATGTTCAATACCCAATATTCACATAAAGACAGAAGACAAAAGTCATCATATATTTATGCAGGAAAACTAAGAGCACTAAAGTAAGAAACATTTAACTCACCCATGCCATACCCATAGTTCCATGCCAGGAACGTTACAGCACAAACATATCCATTAATTTATCTCCATGGAGTTTCCAGCTAATAGAGAAGTTATTACAGAATTAAAGCTGTTTGTGATATAAAAACTTGCAGTGTACATTCACCTACATGCTATAGATTATGCATCTATTCCATGTAGCATAGGAAAATTCTGAGAAGTGAACTTGTGTGAATACTCAGGTTGAGAGCAAAACACGGACTGATTTCCTTCTGAAGTTGATGTGAAGCACACTAATCAAGTCAAGTTGCTTCATCAAAATGCTCAGGAGACAGAATATATATATAACCTTTTAAAAGGTTCAAGACATTACTGTTATAAATTTTCTTCTCAGTCTTTCTAATTATCTCTTGTATCTTTTTCCCTTTTGTATCTTCACAAATATGACTTAAGAAGTTCCATTTTTTACTCGTTTATCCCATCTGTTTTAAGTTATGTCCTATGAAAACTACATAGAAGGTAACTGTCCTGAAGAATTTACTCATGGAGGGCAAACATCAAGAAGTTTTTCAGAGCTTTAAGTGGACTTATTCTACAAAGGCCATATTTGAAAGAAGTTAAGATTTAACCAACTGAAATCCAGAGTAAAGAAATGCAGTTCTTGTGAAAATTTTGAAACAAACTGATCAGTAGGTTATATCATTAAGCATGAAAATTGAGTCCTCTATTTTCAACTAAGATTAATGCAACCAATATTTTATTTTTTAAGTAACTAAAAGTCAGAACACTTGCACTTATAAGTTACAATTAATACATTTCATCCTTCCACATTCAAGCTGTGCTAAGCAGCATTTCTTAAATTTAATATGGTTAAGTCATAAATTAGTCTGCCCACTGCTGAAATAAGGCTGTGAGCCTAGATTGTTTCATTCTATTCCATCACCCTCATTCAAGAGAAAATTAAAGTCTATTTCAAATAAGTTGCCTGCCCACTTCCACAGTGCATTTGTTAACACTTTGAATCAAACTAAACTTTAATGCTAGAGTTTGGAGAGCTGATACAAATAGTGCCAACCATGTTTTACACAAAGGACTTGTTATCCATGGGCATACTGCAGCTATTTTGTTTATTTTTATTGATATACTAAACAACTACATGTTTAGAGACATCAAGGGGGCTAAGGGAACACAAAATAGCACCAGGTACACTGTTGGTGTTTGGAGACTACCAACACAACACCTCTGTCTTCAGCTACCTGAAAGGAACAGGCTCTCTGAGCTGCAGGCTGGCAGGACAGGAGGCAAGAGACTGAAGTTGCAAGAAGAGACTTCCAATTAGGTATTAGGGAAAAGTTGCACAATGACAGTAATACAACACTGCAACAAGTTACACAAAGAGACAAGAAGTGTTTATCCAAAACTCAACTGCACAACTTCTGTGTAAATTGATGCAAGCTGGTCCTGCAATGAGTTGGGCTAGATGACTTCCACAGGTTCCTTCTAACATAGAATTATTTTGATTTTGCAACATTTGCCCAATGCCCATTTTGTAAATGAACTGATAGTGGTGGGGAAGGTTGCAGCCCTTGATTTGATCTGACATGGCATGCAAGACCCTGCTCAAAAATCTTAAGATTTTTGCAAAGACCCTCTCTCTTTGGACCAATAGCACATCAAAACTCAACATCCCTACCAGAAATAGAAAACCCAAGAACTCTATCACATATACATTCTCCTTCAAAAGAAGGTGGTAAAATAGAAGTCAGAATGCTAAAGACATACAAAGTTGGCACTAAGAAGGATCAGATCCTTACAGGTAGCATACAGAGAAAGTAAGGACAGTATATGGATATACCAGGTAGTAAGAAATGCTTGAAACAGCAAAAGAAAACAAGAACTATGAGAACACTGAAAACAAGAAGGCAGCCTTCACAAGCAGAAGGTAGTAAGAACAGACAGTTCTTACTCACTGGAATAGGCTGGCCAGCGCTGTTTCACACATAGCTGTGCCCTTTGTTACATCCATTCATAAATTACCTGAAAGTTAGCTCATTAAATTTGAGTTGGCCATCATTCTTACAACCACAAACATTTGCAGAAGGACTTTACAAGACTGAGTGATTAGACAATAAATTTGAAAATTAAACTCAGTAGAAGTAGGCAATATATGCATGAACACTATGAACACTATGAACTAATAAGTTCTGAGCTCATTAGTAAGGAAAGAGTAAGATTCTGGGGGTGACAATATATATAATTTTCTTCATGCTATGAAGAAAAGGAGTGAACACAAAACAGTGTACCACTGTAAAAATCCATAGAGTATATTCACACTTTGACTTCTGTGTAAGTCTTCTACATGTCAAAAATACATGTAGAGACAGCTAATGGTACAACACTGTAATAATACTGGGGAGCCATACAGGGTAGAAGATGGCAATCCTAATGAAAACTCGTTCATACCTCATCCCAGAAATGGTCCCAGATTAGCCTATTCTCTCCACAATGTCCAATCCAGTGAGGATATTAATAACTAAGCAGCCACAAACTATCAGGTCTAGTAGTTCAGCTTGTTCCCCATTCCAATTTTACTTAGCAGCAGAGATTTCAAATCTATTTATCAACCCTGGTTTTAATACTCTAACACTCTGGGATAGCTGTTTTTGGCTACAGCACTCCCTCACACTCAGAGCAGACACCCTGTATGTGTGTCTCTAGTATAACTACTTCACTAAGAACCTGGAGGGGAAAAAAAATCACATTTTAGATGCAGCTCTAGAATGTGTGGTGTTCCCTAAGAGATAATCTGTCCCCCAAAAATCTCCTGCCAGCCTTCACTTCACATTCATCTTTCTAACAGGTACAGTCATTATTATACATGGAGGTCAGCAGTGCCCTCTCAGTTTAGCTGCAAGCCTCTCCCCCCCTAACTCAGAATAAACTTGCAAGGACTCTAGTGTAGGAAATTCTGCAGAGGCATGATCTCCCACATCAGGATATCAGGCTAGAAACAACTTTAACAAGCATGACTATATCCTTATGGGGTCAGGATGTTGAATTCTCCAGTGCCCACTGCACAGCTTTTAATCATATCTCTGAACCATCTGCTAAGAGCTGACAAATCTTTGCTTACCTGAATGAAAGTAGCACCCTCTACTGCTGCCTTCAGGTCTGTACAAACGCTAATGTGAGCCAACTGCTGTTCTGCACTCAAAGTTCCTTTCAGGACTCCCGCTTTCTCCATCTCTTTCATTTGTTTGCTGACAGAAACAACACAGACACATTTAAACACTTCATCATCGTTAAACCACCATCAATTAAAAAAAAACCAACCACCTTCTTAACAAACTATGTACTGTACTAATTGTCATGCCACTGTACATATCTATATTCCAAAATATAAAGGGTAATTTCAGTAATTTCTCCTTCCTCCCCATCTTATCAAAGGTTTTTCTTCTCTTCAAGCACAGACAGCTCCAAGATCTACACCTAGATGCAAGACTGTCACCACTTCAAATCTGTTTTAACTGATACACAATCAGCAAGAGGTTTTTTTTTTTTGCTCATATTTAATAGGAAGCAAGGTCCCTTTAATATACTTACTCTAGTTTTACAAACAGCTCTTTTGCTACAAAGCCTCATTGTAGTAACAATTCTTTACCAGCACAGAAATAAATAAATACATTCAATACAGGCAAGAGTCCTTCCTAAAAACGATGCCACTACATTTTGGAGGTTTTTAATGATTACAAAACAAGTGTCAAAAAATCCAAATAGTTACTAAACTTGAAATGAATGCTCAAGTACACACTACAGCTGGGACTGGACAGGCCACTTCTTCAGAAAAGGTCTCTACAGTTAAATGCCCTCAAACATCCAGAGCAAGCAAGCCATTTTTCAAAACCATTATAAGCCACTTAGAGGAATGATGGCTACAGAAATTAGGTGGGATTAAACCTTTGATACAGTCCTTACCATGGTTAAATCAATTTTCATCAGTTTCATCAAGACAGAACTCCTCTGAGCCTTTGGTTATTATTCAGCAAAAACTGCTCATCCTCATGAAGACATGAGGAAATTAACGTAATAAAAAAATCCTTTATTTTTCCTCCCAACTTAATTAAGGACACAGCAAATGGATGACTGAAAAGCACAGACTTCTTAAGCAATTTATGGCAAAGATAAGAAACAGGGATCTTCAGCTCCCTTTCCCAAGGTCACAGGGAATATACAGCATGCTGGGCAGAAACTTCATCCAACACTTAAGGTTTCTAGCACTAAAGGTGCCAGTGCTTCATCTGGAAAGAAAGAGGTGCCCTAAGCTAGAGAACCCCAACTTCTGGCTCCCTCACACCCTGTGAGGCAAGATGAATAATTCAAAAGGTCTTCACTATCCATTCATTAGAAGTTCATTCCCAGGTGCTCTTGCCCAAATCTAGCATACTCTTGCTGACATGCTTTAAAAAACCCCAAACCAAACCAAAAACACACACAAAACAAAGTTACGTTTGAAGAGATCGTATCAGAATGACTTCCTTCTTTGAAGGAGAGCATTCTGTTCTTGTCCACTCTCATTGCAATACTTCATCTGCCTCATCCTCCTGGGTTCTCCAATATTACAGTACGTGACTGGTGACTGAGGGATTCAATAAAGCTAGAGTCATAGACTAAGAGATATAGCTTCTATTTTTCTTCCCCAAGCTCTTAGAGAAGCTTGCAGCATCTGTTTAATATCTTTCCTGTTTCATATCTTTCCTTCTGTGCCAGTGATAACCACCCTTCATTTCTGCTTTTCTGTCATAAACCACTAACAATACACTGCGTACTCAGAATACTATTTCCTAGTTAACCTTCAAAACTACAATCTTCATCTTTGGAATTTGAGGCTGGATTGATTTTTTTTTTTTTTTACTCCTAAACAAAAACCCATTCTTTTTAACGTATTATAACATTAATCTAACAAAATTTAAATTTTAACGTAATTTAACATAATAACATAAAACATAATCAATCTTCATGTTAGCCATGCAATTCAGTTAAAACAAGGAATAGAAAATATGTGCATCACTTCAATTTTGGCTTTCCCTCCTGAGAAATTTTCACTTTTTGCACTCTTTGCCAATCTACTTATTGCCATTCTCACTGTTTTGCTCCACAAATAAATTTTAGTCTTTAAACACTAAACCATATTTATATTCCCGTGGAGTATTAGACTGCTACAGAACTGTGGGAAACCAGTATTCCCTGATACTTACCATACATTAAGACACAAAGGTTTGTACATACAGCGGTGCACCACTGACCTCTACTGGATGACTTTTTAATGACGACAGCCTAAATTTTTAGGGGTTATCCCTAGGATGACTCTAGACCGCGATCTTTGCAGCTGTGTCTGTAGCTTCACTCTGCAGCTGTATTGTGTGTGCAGCTCAGAGAGTTTTACTCAATACTTGTAAGGTCTTAGAAAATGAAGAATTCACATCCATAAGAAAATACCACTTCCTTTTTGAGCTTATGCTTCATCTACCTCCAGAGTTTTACTGCTGTACTGTCTGCCCACGTTAGCACTGTTCTGGGAACTGGGCTCGTGTTTGCTTCAGGATAAGGGATCCAATCTATGGCAACGCTCCCAATCATGTAAAAATCCCCTGAAAGCAATGCTAACAACTCATCTTGTTCACACCCCACTTGCCTCACCTTTACCCACAGCCACTATTGGGCAGTTGTATTCAGCATACACTACTGCAACCAGCAAATACTTACCACAATTAAGACCACTTAATCACGACCATATTGGCCACACTAACAAGGGAAAGAAGAGAAGAAAACACCAGTCCTGCTGTTCACAAGTTCAGCAGGCTGCTGCTGCCCAAACACTAGAACTATTCACCAGTCGAAGCATTACTATATAGTGCTGTCTGATAAATGAGAGGGTAGTTGGCATGGTGAAAACAAACCAACAAACCAACACATCACTGATCCCATATATTTAGCCTGAGACGGAACAGACCAAGGAAGTTTTGTGTAGCCAAGCCTGAAAGCTTTCAGGAAAGGAGATTTCACCAACTCCTTGGACAACCTGTTACTCTGCATACCAAACAAATGTGAGCACCATAGCTGATCTAAAAACACAACTTTAGTAATCACACAAATCACCCTTACCGAAATCATACATTCCAGCTGCCCAGGAGACTGGCTACCATGCTGGAATGAGGTGAAAAGACAACATTTCCTTTTGGAGGTGTTTTCAGCTCAGTCAGACAGAACAGTCAGACAGAACCTTTGTAAAGGTAGAATCTATCCCCTCCCAAAAGCTACCAATATGTTCTCTAGTTAGTTTTGCAAGTGAAGCGTTTTTGCCTAGCTAGTTAATTACACTTTTGGGCGTGGTGGATGGGCAAATAAAAAATCAAAAGGTAGAATCAAACCTATGATTTAGCACAAGCCTGATGTGCCAGCATCAGGCACGCAATATCAAACTGTGTTCTGAAAAAAATCTTCCCTCAAAGGAGATATATAAAACTATAAACGAACATCTAAACCAAGCTGCATTTTGCCCTTGATGTATACAGTATCAATACAAGAAAGATATACATAAGACAGACCGGAAGACTAAGCCAGTAAGCCTGGTGATTAATTAATCTTTATCAGCAGAATAATTATGTTTAGAACAATAGCACAGTAACTACTTGGAAAAGTTTACATATTACAAGAATTATAAATTCAACATATTACAAGAATTATAAATTCATTTTTGGCAGATGGGAATAAAATAAATCATTTCTGCATCCTATGTTTTAGGACTACTTTCAGGAATAGGATACTATTTGGTTTTCATTATTTCAAAATTTATTCTGGTTATTTCAAAATTTAGCAATCTTCCATTCAAACCATAATCACACCAATACAGAAAAAAGCATGCTGGATATGAAAAATTACATTTCCCAAGGCAGGCTACTAGAGCATGCATTCAGTAGGTCCAATGTGATGTAAGGGTGTTCATTAATTTGTTTCTTCAGCAGAACAAAAGGTTGTACCAATAGAGTAGACCCTGAGATGTTCTGAATTTATATAAAAGGCAATGAGTAATGGGTCAACAGACTAAAGGGCAGCAACACAAAATAATTACCACTTCTGCCATCAAAGAAGTATTATCTCCTTTAAGAAGTAGAGTGTTGCTTACTACTCAAATCCCAGTTTTATTTGGAAAAGGGAAACTGCAAACAGTCAACTGTACACTTCACTTTCTCCCTAATAAGTAGTACCTCCATATACTGGAAGTTTGTGCACTTTAGACTGAAGTGGAATAAATATGCTCCAATACTAAAACTCCAAAACTAAAACCACAAAATCCCTAAGCCTAAAATCTTCTCTAAAAGTATTTGCTATTTGGAGGGAAAAAGGAAAGCAAATTACATCAGGTTCAGAGAACCAGTCATCACCTGGCTCTATCAGACAGGCATTCCCTTGCTGCTCTCCTGTGAGCACACATCACCAGCTCAAGCTCCAACTCTTACAGAAGTATCACATCAGTAACTCATTGTGATTTACTGCAGGTTGTGTGCTATGAAATGAGTGCCAGGAAGTTTGATCACATTTTGATATGTACAATCATCAAAACAGTGGTTGAAGAAACTGTGTAGCATGTATTCTTGTCACAAAAATGACGTTTTCCTGAAACTAGGCTTTTTAACTAGAGTGTTACAATAGCCAAAATACACAAGTTAATTATAAGTTAAGAACATCTTATGTAAAAGGTAAAACCTGCCTTGAACTCCACTGAACTTGCCTTGAGCTTATCATTGACTTGGATGATGGGGCAGGTGCCTCCTCAGCAAGTTCACTGATGCCACTAAACTGGGAGGAGTGGCCGATACCCCAGAGGTCTGTGCAGCCCTTCAGCAGGGCCTGGAGAGGTTGAAGAGATGGGCAGAGAGGAACTTCCTGGAATTCCACAAAGGCACATGCAGAGTTCTGCACCTGGGAAGGAATAACCCCAGGCACCAGCACAGGCTGGGGCTGACCTGCTGGAAAGCAGCTCTGCAGAGAAGGACCCCCCCTGCGGGGGTCCTGGTGGACAACAAGCTGTCCCTGAGCCAGCAGTGTCCTCATGGCTGAGAAGGCCAGAGGGATCCTGGGGTGCCTTGGGAAGAGCAGTGCCAGCAGGTCGAGGGAGGAGATCCTGCTCCTCCTCTTCTCTGCCCTGGTGAGGCCACATCTGAGTGGCTGTGCCCAGTCCAATGCTGTGTCCAATTCTGGGCTCCTCAGCACAAGAAAGACACAGAGCTCCTGGAGGGAGTCCAGCAGAGGGTTACAAAGATGATCAAGGTACTGAAGCATCTCTCCCGAGTAGAGACTGAGGGAGCTGGGCTGCTCAGCCTTGAGAAGAGGAAACAGAGAGGACCTCAACAATGTCTACAAACATCTGAAAGGGGGGTGTCAAAAAATGGATCCAGTTTCTTCCCAGTGGTGACAACCAATAGGACCAGAGACAACAGGCAGGAACTGGAGTACAGGAAGCTCTACCTCAGGGGGAAGAGCTTTTTTTACTGTGAAGGTAACTAAACACTCGCACAGCTTGCCCAGAAAGATTGTAGGGTCTCCTTCCTGGAGCTATTCAAAAGCTGTCTGGATACAAGAAGCTTTAGAAAACCCTGCTTGAGCAAGGAGGTAGGACTAGATGATCTCCAGAGCTTCCTTCCAACACTACACATTCTCCTTACAGAACACATCCAGAACAAACAGTAGAGACCCACTCAAATATCACTCTATCCTATTACACAGGACATTCTATGCTTCATGTTTTCAACCTGAAAACCTTGGAAGGCTAACATCCTCATCTTACTATTAGAAAAAGTTTGGGGAAAGTTCTGGCTTTAGTAATGAACACCAGAAAACTGCCACCTAATAATCCATAGGCTCATTGTGGTTACCGCTATGACAGCAACAGAAAAAAATCCAAAGTTTGTGTCATCTATATGATGCAACAGAGATGTTTGGTCTAACATCTACCTGTAAAGAACAAAAAAGGAGACAGATGTTCCCACTCCTTTGTTATCAAGCCTTTTTAGCAGATCTCACTAGACATCACATACTGTTTAACTTCTGAACTCTAACAACTGTACTGATCTACAAAAGGGTTCCTTGAAGTCCCTCCTGTTTGCTTTAAGGCTTGCTACAGAAAGCAATTAGGATGCAACACACCGAAGCGTTTGTTCAGGTGTACCTTACACCTCATACAGCTGACACACAAGCTGACATGTCACTCCAAGGCATCATGAAGGGAGAGGTGATGCATTTAGGTTGATGTTAATTGTGAAGTCATCTAAGTCCAGCATTAAATGCTGATACAGCAACTTAAGATTGTACACAGAACCACTTTATAAATGTACTTTCACCTCTCTCACAGGCAGATCAAAACTGTATTTTCAGGCCCAGCAAGAAGAGGGACCAAGCAGACATGTTCCTTCTAACACAAGGAGCCAATCATAGTAACTTAGGAGCTGGGTTCAAAACAAACACAAGGGAATGGCTCCTCACGCAGCAAGCAGTAAATCTGCAAAACACAAAGTCCTTTGGTAAGGAAGCCATGGAAGGATTTATATCAGTTCAAGGAAAGGTTAGAGAAATACTTGGAAGAAATCCAGTTAAGAGTGACTGAATAGATAATTAACCTGTTGGCACTGAAGGCTGGGGGAGGGGAGCAGACAGGCAAGACTTAAACTTGTAGCTCTTGTAGTACCAAAAGCACCAGGCTTTAGCCACAGTGCCATGGGCAGCAGAAGAGAGCTGGAGGCCTCCTGGACTCAACTGGAGCGAGGGTTCCCACCCTCAAACTGGCACTCCCTCTAAAGATGCTTCCTACATCAACTACAACTGATCAATGACACTAGCAACTTGTTCTTCTAGGACTCAAGAACACCAGTTTAAGAATTTAAAAACTAGGTATAAAATGCTAATAATTGCAGCAGGGCTTCTCAGCAATTCATCTTAACCTACCTCCACACTGAAAGGGTCTTTGTTGCCCTGTGCAAAAACTTTTATGTTTGTGTACTTTAAACCCAGCTTATAAATAAGCTAATGGTGGTAATAATAATTTTAAAAATTTGAATTTAAACTTAAGATCTTGACTAACTTAAAAACTAAATTTCTCTTCAGAAGTGTGACACTTGGAAGCACAGATCTTCTGATCTTAACTTGTACTTCTAAGTTAAAGTCTTATTCAAAATCTAAAATCTATGCTCAAGATATGGTCATTCATAATTACAGTTTCATTCCTACCCCAGTTATTTCAAGTCAGGTTACGTACCAAATATTTTCCAATGCACTTGTTAGCTGCTGTTGTGCAATATCATAAAGTTTCACTTTGAAGCCTCCAGCAGCAAACACCATGGCCCAGCTGCGACCAATGAGTCCACTGGAAAAAAAACAAAAACAAAAACATAAACCAATTAATAAACCAGCATTTAATAGGGGGAAGGAAATCTTGAAAGTGTTGCAAAAACCAAACCAGAGCTTGGAGTCTTCCATATTTGATAAGAAGATCAGTTACCTACTGATGAGAAACAAATCTCTCCAACAGAGAAACACCCTTTGCTGGCTGTGTATAGCAGCTTCTCTGAGAGCTGGAACAAAAATAATGGGGAAGAAAAAACTCAAAACAAAACAGAAGAAGTACAGCAGAAATCAAACAGGAGGAACCACTACTTTGGGATACTGGACTTTATCACCAACAGTTTTGTCAGCCACAGTCTTAACCTGGAGCTCATTAATGCATTTCTATTAAAGAGATTTTTTTTAAATAAAAATTGTTCTATTAATAGACTGAAGACAGGCAGCAGTCCACTGATCTCAGAGTGCAGGATCCTGCTTCAGAGGTGATCAGAAAATCCAAGGCCCAGCTACTGAAGACACAGGTCCTCAGCAATTCAGAAAGTAACACAAGCACATGAAAAGGAAAAAAATCCAACTCAACTGAGCATGGGTTAATACTATTTTTCCACCTAGCCACCTCTAGCACTACCTTTATTTTTAGATTAAGCACTTTTTATGCCGGATACACACAGGAACAGTCTGCCTACATGTCTTGGTGAAATCATATTACTGAGTAATAGATGGAGGAAATCTGTAGTAACTGACAATTTTATTATGTCTCTTAAAGCAATGCAGGTTTTAACTTCATTAGATGTGTAGCAGGCAGCAGTCTTTTCAAATGGAAGCACCAAGGCACAGTGTCACAAGCTTAGAGTAATCTGAAATCACAAAAAAATTAGAAAAATAAATCCATAACAGACACAAAATCAGAACTCCGTATCTATGACTGTTACAGTGGGGGTTTTGATAATTACATTAATTTCCTCTCTTCAAAGAGGAAGATCACTGACTTCCAAGATCATCGTATTTGCAGCATTAAACTTTAGTGATCTCTGGCAACTGAACAATTCAAGGCCATTAGGACACCAATAAAAGATTAAAAGGGGAGCAAAAGTCAAGAGATAAAGTAATAGGGCAGATGAGAAAAGAAGGAAGAAAAAACAGGAACATGCTCAGCCTTTGGTTTAACTATACATTTTTTAAAAGGATCAGAACAGGAAGTTTCAGTCGAAATAACTGGGATGGGGAAAAAAGTGAAGCTTTACATTTAGTGCTGTTAAGCAGACAATAAGGTCTCACTCAAAACCTACCATTTAAAAGTAAAAATTAACAACTTCTCTGTAGTAAGCCCAGCGTTCATAAATTCAAGGCAACAACAGAACAAACTTACAGAACAGGTATGGTCAAAGTTTGTTAGCTACTGTAGCCTCCTGGCTAATGAGTACTTATAAAATAAAAGCATTTGAATCACTTCAACCTGACATAAGCATATCTGAGCTACCAGTATCTTTACAAAGTAGCGTAACCTCTCTAAACTGCACTTTCAAAATAAATTCCCTTAAAATACACAAACATTTTATTTCACTTTAATGCAGGCTTTTGGTATTTTGGGGTTTTTCTTTCGAACCACTGAGCACACCAAGTAAGTCGATGGTCGGTATCAAGGCCTGCACTGTCACTGCATTGTACATGACAGCATCATTACACCTGATGTTAGCATATTCAACCCCAAGACGGTGCTTTTTGACACTTGAAGTGCTGTCATTTTTGGTGATAGAAAAAGTATTAACAACCAGATCTGCTCACACAACTTCTGCAGGTGCTACCAAAACCTCCAGTAGTGTCACAGGAGCCACAGCAGGCAAGAGCCCAACTCTCCTGATCCTTCAGAAACGCCTACAGTGAATGAAATTTCCATCAGCACCAGCAGTAGGAGACAGTTTGGCCAGTGACACACAGCAGCACCAAAACTCCCATCCTGAGACTTCAAGAAGTCCTGCTAATGAAGGTTGCTGCAGCCCATACTTGTAGCACCAAGGTACAGCGGTGCTCAGGGGACTGTTACTCTCTGCCAGGTATTTTCTCTCCCCTCTGGACTCTTGTTCACTTAAAGAACTGTTGGTTCAGCTCAATGAGAGGATGAAACAATGCACTGTTTCACACAAGCCAGAAATACTGCTGATTTTTGTGGCAAGTCAGTATTACTTCAGAATGTCTAAGACTAATTTAGGAGTTTCCCCACATAGCTGACAAACACGACGTTAAATTGTGCTTGGATTTCTCCACTCCTCTTGCACTTACACACACACAAGGCATCACAATGAAAAGGGACAGCACTCTTTCAGACCTAAAGGGCGACTTACTTCGGTAAAGACGTTTATTTGCTGTTTGTATTACAGTAACACAGAGCTGTCAGGGGCTTAAAGGCACTCTAAGTAGAGCCAAGCAGGTGCATCCCCCATACTTCGTGACATCCAGTAGCTGGGCAAAACCCGCCGCCTGCCCCAGCCAGCACCTCGCTGACACATCCAGACGGACTGCTGAGGCCGGGCTGTACCCGGCACCGAGTCCCCAGACCCCCTTCCCGCAGGCCGGGCCGAGCCAGGAGACGGCGCCCAAGCCCCTTCGCACGCCGCGGGCATCCGTCCTGCGGGTGCCGCGCCGGGCTGGNCCCCCCCCGGCATTAAAAACGTAACATTTAAAATGCTTAATTAATATTGAAGGTTATATTAACGTGCTCTTAATATGCCAAATAAATACTTATAAGTTTTCATGTCTTTCGGAAAAAAAACCAAACCAACAAAACAGTGAAACATAATAATTAAATACATATGCCTGCTCACTGGCATTTTGCTAGTTCAAATCACATTCAACAACGAGATGGAGAAGTCAAAATTATATATTCCTGAAGGCTTCATGAAAATTGTTCAAATAGGAGATAGTAGGCAGAAAACCAAATTATTACCACCTTGGTTTCCTGACCTTAGCAATACCCATGAACTCTGAGATGTGCCAGTAGCTGGGAAGTGTTACTGGAGCCAAGTGGCAGTAAGGTGGGCCATGGGAAGATTTAAGGCAGTGGGACAGAAGAGTACAGTATGCTGTGCCAGTTCTGCTGCCCCGGACTTGTGTAGACTTGTGTAGAAAGCAGCATTTTAAGTTTTAAGCAAGTACCAGTTTTGCTCCTTTGGACACTAATTCAAAAGGGCATGACTTGGCACATGTTCTAAACACAAAGACCTTTGTAAAGCCAGAGCATAACTGAAGTAAGCCATGTATACTTACTATGTGAACTCAGGTTTTTATTTCAAAGAAAAAAATTGTAAGATCCTAAAATATAAAACTAATGTCACCTGGGCTTGAGAAAAATGGTCTTCAGAACAACTTTACCATTACTTCCATTTAGAAGTACTTATCAGTTATTTTAATACTCTTTGGCCTCCTGAGATGTGTATTTATACCACACTTGTCATCAGCAAAAGACTAAGAGACAAAAGCCCTTGCAGATCTGCAAATGGATTTAGAGAATTAAAAGCTCATTTCGGGAGTGTTACTGCAAGGGTTTGAGGGCTAATCACAGCTATGACAAAAACAATTACAGGGCCTTTTAGTTCTGAGGGTGAACAAAGCAAGTCTATGGCAATGAAATCTGAACTATCGGAACAACAACTGTCATTGTTGTTATTATTATCTGTATATTAGTGACAAATCCCCAGAGTTCTGCATTACCTAATCAAAATTAGGGTATGACTGCAGCCATATTCCCCAGCATCTGCAGTGATCAGACACGCTGATAAGTCCAAAGTATCAAAAGATCAAAAGAGGAGAGAGAAATTGGCAAGAAGAAAGGAAAACAGATAATTAAATTCTCAGAAGTGTAAGTCAAGGGAAGAAATTTTTTATTTTTTTTTAAAGTACAAGTTTAATTTTTGTGTAATAGCATCAGAGTTTTAGGCCCAGTTCTTGCAGCCTCCACAAGTTAGGGACAGTGATTCTCCTCCTTCTTCTGCAATTCACATGGAAAGGACAGAAGGTGCTGTAAGCCCAGAAACACAAAAAACCCTAACCAACAGATAACATGGTGAAAGGACTTGGGCTCTATTAGGGAATGAAAAGTAGGGCTTGTACTGGCAGCAGAAGAGGCCCAAGTGGAGCAAATATGCACTCACCAGCTTATGCGTTCTTTCTTCAAAGCCAAATAGGCGTAGAGGCAGATTTGACTCTTGTCAAATCTGATTTGACTGTGCTGGGAGCTGCACAGTTGATCCCTCTATGTTTTTAGTCTCTTTCTGGGGAGCATGCTCCTCTGCTGCCCCACAGGCACAGCTGAAATCTGCTACTGGCCACAGAGGGGTAGGTTTACTACAGGGGAGAAGCAGGTGGTATAAAATGGTAGTGTAATAAGCAAGGGGAAATAATTCTCACTATATCTGAGCCATGGGGGATATAGAATAAGAAGGAGATGTGAATTCCCCTTGAAGAAAATAAGGGAATTGTATGCTTTTAAAATAGAAAGAGAGTTCTAGCCTGAGCTTTCAGTGTGGAATAAAAACAGAGGCATAGTTCACATTTGTTAAGTATTCAATCTGTTTAATACATTACTTGTTCACCAGAGCAACCAGCAAGTACATTTATTTGGTAATGGACTATGATCTGTTGCTACTGTGTTCCTAATGGTTCGTGAAGATGCCTTAAAAAGATAGCTTTAATTAATAACTTGATTGCTGTTCTGTAGAGTTTTAACTAATTATTTGCATACTGTATTATAACTATTGGTTGTACTGAAATGATGTTACAATTAAAATGATAATTTTAGTTATTGTTAGTAGTTTGTGCTGTTAATATGGGTGGTCTTACAAAGTGCAGATGGCCTGATGCAAATACTACCAATGTGGTTAAAATGCTGATCTTAAAGAAGTAATCTGATGGAATAAGAAAGAAAACAGCAGTAAAGCAGATACTACTAAAGCACAATTCAACAAAACTAGATATAATTATATAGTTCATAGTAAAAATACCTGTTAAGAAGATAATTTTCCTGGTGCAAGTGCATTTTAAAAGAAGATAATATTCCTGGTGCAAATGCATTTTAAACCCAAACTACAACATATGGTACAACATAGAAAGGCACATGGTATGATCCTTGGGGTGTCCTGTGCAGGGCCAGGAGCTGGACTTTGATGATTCTTGAGGATCCCTTCCAATTCACATATTCTATGGTTTTATGTACATAATTTGTAACACATGTATCATTCATAATGAGTTTGTCTCATTCGTTTTGTTTTCAAATTGTATGCTGACTAGATGTATTAGCTCTCCTAGGAGCAGTTAAATGCAGCTTCACTGTTTGTGGCAGTCAAGCTACTTGAATGGTTTCTGCATGACAGCAGGAAATCCTGAAGACTTGGTCAGTCCAGAATTCAGTACTACAAAATTACTTTAGTAAAGATTACAGCGGGAGAATTACATTTTCAATTCAGAAAAACACCAATCAGTACTTGATCAGATGAACAGTTCAACTGGCAGAACAAGGGTAAGGTACACACTAACAGGAATTATAACAGGCAGACTGTGGCCAGTAACCCCTGAACCCAAAGTAGTTGGTCCTGGAGCAGTTTGTCTGAGTCCTTATTTGCAAAGTTACCATTGGAAAAAGACAGATACACCATGTACTGAAAGACAAAGAAATTCCTATTTAAGAGCATGGCTTCATGATCTCTTTTATCTGTCCTAAATTTTCACTAAATTCACTGGATCAGGTACTTGATGTCTTGAACAGTAACTGAAGGAAAAACTCATCAGATTAGCAGTTTGCTTCAGCTGCACATATAACTTGATGCCAGTCAGAGGACTAATGTGGGACATTTAATGACGGTCATGGTTTAATCCGACTTCAAACGAACAGGAATTTAAAGCATACAATGCTACTTGGACTATATACTAATTTTTTTTTTTCTTTTGCAATTTCTAGGTTGCCCTCTGGATTTAGACAATAAAGACAATTACATCATCTTACACCATCATAGGGTTTCTCACTGTAGCATCATCTTGTTAGATGATGTCTTATGATCACAACCCATGAGAAAGGTCCTGTGTTGCCACAAAGGATCCTGAGATTTTGAAGGTGTGAAATTTTTATATATTAACGTGTATTTATATTTCATAGCACCAGAAAAAAACCAAAACAAAACAAAAACAAGCAAACAAAAAAAAACCCCTGTTGATTGACACAGCTTTTGGAAACAAGAACAAAGTCATTGAGACTCATATTATTGTGAGTATGTTAGAAGTAGCAGCTGGAATGCAAGGTCTCAGGACCTGGGAAAGGGCATGTTCCCAGTGGTATGGTCAAGAGTCCATACAGGCCAGGGGCCACTTAAGTCTGAGTGTATACACTCAATTTTGGAGGGTAAGGAGGTTTGACAACAGGAACATGATCAGATTCCAGGGTTGCCTTGGCACCACCTCATTTACAAATTAAATGCACTGCCTCCTTGATGCAGTGACTTCTTTTTGCTGCCCTAAGTATTTGGGCTGAAATGTCAGAATAGTGCTGGGGCTCCAGTATGCCCAAGGTCCCCAATATGGACAAGCTGGATAGCAGAGCTAGGTCTCTCACCACACAATTTACCTATTGCTCAGGTATATATTAATGCTTCTGGGGACAATGGGAAATAAATGTAAATATATTTCTTATGCTGAAGTTTATTATTTGTGGCAAGTAATGCAGCTGAAAACTTTTCCCACCCTAAGTCTGTTATTCTGCAATCTGCTTGTACTTCTGAAAATTCAGGTATGAAGACTCTCATGTCCAAAGGTTTCAAGTCTGATCTTTGTGCGTGAAAGTAGTTCATGCATGGAACGTGAACAGGCTAATGCAGGGAGGGATAATGTCTTCATAATTTTATATTGTCTTTGTTTCTCTTGCTGGGAGCCAGAGTAGAAAGACCTTTCACTCATGTCCTCTGCACTTATCTCTTCAGAAAGGACTTTGAGGCTGAAAGGTGAGCAGCAGCAGATCCTGATATTGCATAGTGACCATAAAGAGTGTTCTGACGGTACTGTGTATTGTCTTTGCAGCTTTCTTATGCTGTTGGCATAAGGCAGTAGGGGTTACAACTGGTCTCATAAAATGTTTTCTCTCTCAGAAGTACTGCAGGCATGTTCAGAGATCCCTTCTCGATTCTGTTTTCCATTTAGGCATTTCTCCAGAGTAGGATTTTTCCGTGGGAAAATCAGCTGATATATACACTGGATATATACCAAGAGAAAATAGTCAAGGTGGCAGGAAGAATCATCTTTTTATATGACATTTTTAAAATTTCGTTCCAGAGCCTATGGCATATGGAAAGCTTTAATAACTTTTTTTTTTTTTTTTTAATTGAGCTTTGCG
>VWZN01011472.1:658521-707557 GCA_013396955.1 Regulus satrapa | reverse complement strand
CGGGGCACTGCGCACGGCGGGGGAAGCGACGGGGAACATCCTCTTCACCCTCCCTACCCTCCCCACGCTCCCCATCCCCCTCACCCTTCTCATCCTCCTCATCCTCTCGCTGCCGCTGCAGAGGAACCGTGCGCTTCGTCCCGGCTGAGGCTTGCTCGCTGAGGGACAGGCAAAGTGGGACCCCTTAGTGTCTGCCCACCGTGAGGGGAAGGCCACCGGGTGAACGCGCCGTGTTAGACAGGGAAGTATTGGTGGAGAAAGGCTTGGTGGAACCCGTGTTTCTTTAATGCTAGCTTTTAAAACCCGTTTTAATTGAAATGGCTTCATAACTGTAGCTATGTTGATGTTAGCGTGCAGAAAGGAAAAAGGAAAGGAAAGGAAAAGGAAAGGAAAGGAGGAAGGAAAGGAAAGGGGTTCGAAGCAAGGTAAAATACTTTTCATTAGACTTACTACTATGGTTTGGCTTATAAAGACTAACTTTAGAATATGAGTTGTCTTAAACATGAGCTAGCTGACAGTGGAAAGATAGCATTCTAGACGTAGTAATGTGATTACTTGTTGCTATGATTTAATTTTCATAATAAATGTCTTTAAAACAATTTTTGTAGCTGGTGTAAGTGTAAACAAAAATAAAATCCATGAAATGGTGCCATTTAATATTCTTTAGAGGCAAGTCCTAGTTTTTATAACTAATCCAACTGTTTATATTTTGCATTTTAAAATATTTATATGAAAGCACCAAGATAACATTTGGTATGTTAAATGTTTCACAGAAAAATGATGCAAAATGTGCATCCAGCTCCTGAGAATAATGAAGATGATCTCTATTCTGGCTACAATGATTATAATCCCATGTTTGACACAGAGGTAAAAATATTCCCTGTTTTCCACATTTCCCATACATAGAATTTTAACTTAGGAGTATAAGAATTTATGGGTACAGTAACATACAAGTTTTCATCTGCTTTGAAGTGAAATTCACTTTTTTTTAGCAAGAAACATCTGAAGTTTCTCAGAGCTCTTCTTGAATAGCTCATCTTTGATAGCTTTCTATTCCAACTAAACACTTGTGTAGATCTCAACAGATCTAAGATGCTGTAATGGTTAGAATTTTTGAAGTATAAAATCATAATTATTTGTGGGCACATTCACTGTGGTGTTTCCCAGGCTGTACACAGCAGCAGGTTTTCTGACAAAAGGGGCTCCTGGGTGGTCAGCAGGTCATTGATTTCCAGCTGTGCTGCTACCTGAGGAGCTCACAGTAGAATGGAGTCCTGCAGGTCTCTGTGCAATTGGGTAAGGCATCTGGGACGTCTTAAAGTAGACCACTTTTGGGTAGCTGCTGGTGTGGTGGAGTTGGGATGATGGCATTTAGCGCAGTCCCGCTAGCAGGGAGTTGGCATCTCGTGTGGGATCCCAGTACCCAATTCATGGGAGTTGCAGCATCTGAGAGACATGAGATGCTTTAATGTCTTGCATTGCGGTTGTTAATGTCAAAATTCAGAAACAGCATGAGGAGTAAGCATTTGGATGGAAAAAGAAGTTCCTGTTATATTTTGACTTCAGGTCTGTTTCCCCTGTGTTTTTAGAAAAGAATGAGTTTTTGCATTTCCTAATTTAAAATACCAAAAAAGACAGACAAATAATGTAATTGTAATTTATTGTGAGTAAACCCTGTTGTCAGTTATCTTGAAGTGTTTTGTGAAGAATTACTGGTTTTTACCAATCTTCTTTCAGAAGTCTGAAGGTTGTGGAATTGAGTTTGGATGTTGTGGTTTTAAAAGGATTAATATTTTTATCTTTTCTAGGATTTAGAAAATGATGTAGCTTTTCAACAGGCAGCAAGAACAAGTCATGGTAGAAGACGCCCTGTAAGTATCTTTTAAAATACTTTGCTTTAATGTAGATCTTACTAAGTAGAAACACTAATAATTGACACCTATAGGTTTTAATTGGCGGGTTTTTTTGTTTGGTTCTTTTTTTTTCCCCACGCAGGTGACAGCCAAAATTCCTGGTACATCAAGTCCAAGACCTCTAGCTACTGGATTTGGGGCAGGTTTTTGTTCTGTTGTATCTTTAATGAAAATGTTGTTTACAAAATATAAATGTACCATTTAATTCCACACACAAAGTGAGCCCTTCTAAATGAAGAATTTCATTCCAGTGAACCGCATCTATTAATTAGTTTTAATTCACAACTTTGCACTTGGTCAAGGCATGTTTACTGGTTTTTCTTTTTTCCTGAGCCATGCTGCAAATATTCTGTACTGCATAAGGCATTAGAGTCCGTAGTATTAATTTGGTTCAGTTAATTGCAGGGGGAACTGAATAGGTTGTTATTTGGGCTTGGGAAAGTTTTCTGGAAGTTAAGGTGAAATCAAGTCTTGAGGAATATGGGATCTGAAACATCTCTAGCTGAATCAGAAAAAAGTTGGTTGTGTTGTTTGCTATACTTAGATATATGGATAAAATAAATCTGCATGAAAATATAACTTAAGAGATTAATACAGTGATAGATTTTATCGGCTCTACACAGAATTTTATTGAAGTATGTTGTGTAAATTACATGTTCAATTTCAAGGTAGCAATTTCAATACTTTAAGAATGGAAAATATGCTGCCTGAGATAATTTTCTATGTACTTCTTTTTAAAAAGGCTGAAGGAAGTATCCAAATGCATAAAAAGCCTTTATTGTAAATTATGCTAACTGAAGTGTTCAACATCTTTAAGTCTGTCAGGCACTGGCAGTATATTGCATATGAGTAACATAAATGGGAACTTTGCTATGAACTTATGTGAGAGCTAGCTCAACTTTTAAAATTTAGCGTTGAGAAGACTGTACATAGGCTTCTTATGCTTTGTGAATGACAATTTCAAACAACTTACTTATTTTTGTAGTCAAAGGCTACATTAACTTCATCTATGGGAAGACCCATGACAGGAACTATACAGGTAAAAGTTCCAGTATTTACATTTTGTATTAATTTGGAACAATGAATTTTTCTGGTAAGTATTAGGTATTTAGAAGTTCATTGAATTAATAAAAATCGCTACACTTCTAAGTTGTCCTTTTTTGAACATAGAAAGCATGAGGGTAGTGAGTGATGTGTGTTTTATCTGAGCACAGATTTGGAAGCAATAGCAGTGTAGTACTTTCTAACACTTATGGACATCCAATTAACAATTTATCCTTAAAATAATATCTGTAGAATATATAAAAGTTACATATAAAAGATATAATTATGTCTGTATTGCCTACAACCTAATTTTTAATGAGATTATTTTAATATATCTTCTTCTTTGTTTGAGGATGGGGTTTCTCGACCAATGACAGCAGTGCAAGCTGCAGGTTACACTAAAGCAGCTGTGAGAGGTACGGTTTGTGGAAATTGCCAGCTGCCTCAGCGAAGTATTATTTTACAGTTTTCAGTACTCTGTCAATTTTTCAGGTTCTTCATTCGATCCTCTTGGCCAAGTGAGAGGTCCTGCTTCACCCCTGGAAAAGAAAACTTCAGACAGGTTTGTTCAGTTCTGCATTACATTCTTTCAAAGCATTCACCCATAGAAAACCAACCATGCATTAGGGTTAAGAATATCCAGGCAGTTACAAAAACCTTGAGGGTTTTCAAGTTTTCAAACTTTGAACTTGGTGGAATAATGCCATGCAGATTTATGTGTGTGGTTGGCTGGCTTTCGGGAACATCTGATTTCAGTGTCTCTGGTTCTGACTAGCTCAGCAGCCTGGGTACAGCTGTGGCCACACAAATGCTGTGATACTTACACAGAATTGTGCAGAGCCATGAAAATGTGTGAGACTGGCAATGTGTACGACCATGAGTCTTGCAGCTCTTTGGAAGAACTTGGGGGAAGTTGCCTGTTCTTTGTCCCTGTTCACTGTGAGCTTAGCACTTGAGCTGAAACTTGCAGGCTGGTGCAAAGGTTGGGGAGTTTGCTCAGAAAATCATTGAGCTTTCCCATACCAAAGTTCTGTTCCCCAAATGTAGCTACATAGGAATAGGGAATCCTACTGAAATGTTTGGTTATTTGACAGTGGAAAAAGTCTAGAAGAACCACAACTTTTTGTTAGAATCTGCATTTGCAAGCAGATGCTTTAGAGTTATGTATGCAAAGAAAGGTTCAAGAAATTGCTTTGAATGTGTTATTTAATTTCATTAGTGTTTGATATGAAAGCTCATCTACTGTTTTGTAGTTACTTCTCCTGAACAAATTTGGTTTGTGAAATCTGCCTGTCTGTTCTTTTGAGAGGATTTCTGTTTTCTTAGGTCTCTGTTCTCAAATTAAGAGTGTGAATGTGATATCTTTGGACAATCTTCTCTAGGCATAGTTTCACACAATACTTTCTTTGATGTAAAAACCAGTTGTGGTATGTGGATATTTCATTGTGTTGTTTTATTGAGAATATAATGTGTGAAAGGTTAGTGTTTGTAGTTATAATACTTTAACATCATTGTTAATACTTTTGTTGGTTTTTTTTTAATTTTAGTTTGGAAGAGAAGATGAGGCAGTTGGAAAAAAAAGTGAATGATCTGGTTGAAGAAAGCTGTGTTGCCAATAGCTCTGGAGACTTGAAATTGGTAGTTTTTCTGAATTTCACTTCATTTCTGCTGTGATTTATATAGATAGATATTTCAAAATTTCAAAAACTTGCAGTCAAATGTTTAAAATTATTAAAATAATCTTAATTCTAAATTTATTATTAGTCTTCTGGTTTAGTGATATCTTGCTTTCCTGAAAAAAAAAAGGGGGTAGGAGCTGTATATCTGGCATGTGTATTTGTTAAGATTTCAGTGTTAGAAAAATTCCCTTCCCCCTGTGTCCACTGACCTCTTCAGATGGGTCTGATGAATTAGTTGTACTGCCACAGTTCTGGCCCAGGCTAGCTGGCATTTAACAGCTCCTAGGTGTGATCAAAGGTTACCGTGCAGAAGGAACTATTTCCAGTAGAGAGTTTGAATGTATTTGTTCTGTGGTAGAGTGCACTAGAGCATTGTGCCACTGAGTAACAGCACAATCTATTTTGTTAGAGCCCCTTGCATGTATGATCAAGAATGCTCTTCATGTCAAAGGGGTGTTTCTTACATAGATTGTATCAGATGACTCCAGGGTTCCTCTGGGATGTTTGTTTCTGACAAGTCCAGCAGAATATCCATTTTCCTACAGCAGTGATCAAAGTTGTGAACTCATTATCTGTAAAACAGCCAAGCTGGATTTGCCTATTTTCATAAGGACTAGGAATCAAACTAGATCGTGTAGTAGTTCTTTCACCACTGGCTTCTAAATAGCCACCTTGAGTAGTAACCATTACTTTCTTAATCATTGCACCCTTGTGGAGGCACATGGGACTTGTTAAGGGCACTTGTTAGACCCAAAGCATTACTTGTGCAAAGATATTGACACCAATCTGCAGAGAATTATCATTAGATACGTAATTACACAGCTAAGCAGACTTAGATAACTGGATGTCTGCTTATTGCTAATCAAAACCTTTTGTTGAGTTATAGTTCTTTTTTCAGGCATTCAATGCAGTCTATAAACCAAAGAAAATAGATGAGTATATTCTCTTCATACTTGTTTTGAATGTATTTTCATCATTTTGAGTCAGTAAGATTCAAGGCGCTGTTAAATTTTTGTATTTTGTTTAAGGCTCTGGAGAAAGCAAAAGAGGCTGGAAGACAGGAAAGGGAATTGTTGAGACAACGTGAACAAATGGCTCCTCCAGAAAGTATCAACTTAGACCTCACTTACACAGTAAGTGGTTAGAAATCTTCAGCAATTGAAATGCTGCCAGAAAACCTCCTGAGCAGAAATGTCAGTGTTTCCTGAAGTGTGTGTGTCTGTGTTGTACATTGCTCCTGGCATTGTACAGAGGAGATCCATTCATGTCATCGAGTCCATTCCCATGAAATCTCAAATACCAGAGAAACCACATAGTCTTCGTTAAGCGGAGAAGAATTTCCAAGGATATGCATTCCAGATATTTACTTGCATGTAAAACCTGGATATCAAAATATAGCAGGTACAGACCCTGTCTTTCAGAAATAAATAGCCTAGAGAGTGTAATATGATGAGAGGAGAAAACAATGCAGGAAATATCAGATGCTGCCTTTAAATTGAACCATAAAGTGACCGAGAATGTGTTACATGAAATAGGATGTAGTAATAGTCCTGAATCTTAAGCCAGGTACCTAAGTTTACATTCTGGTTTTCAAATAGTAAACTTTTTTTTTTTAAAAAAAAGAAGGGTACACCATGCATAAAAATACTTGAGGGATATTTAAATTCATATTCCAGGTAGTGCTGTAGAGACAGTTATTAACAATTAATATACTGAATTAGGCTGACCTGGTAATTTATTTTACCATGAAGATCAGAGTAAAGCTGTGGGAAAAATGCAGAGCTATTTTAACTGACACCAACAGAACTTCTCTTGTGAAGCAGCAGTTTGTAAAAATTCTCCCCTTCTAAACTGAGTGACCACAGGCATTAGGACCATTTTCCACATTTTGGGAGTCATAAGTCACAGTTTCTGAGAATTATATTACTATTTTTAAATAACCTTGCATTATAGCACTGTATTTACTTAAGTCTAAGGCCCATGTAGCGTAACTTTGAATGCTACTTTGAATTTATGTCCAAAAATGAAATAATTACCTATAATAAGTTGCTTTTAAACTTGTTTCCTCTATATCAATTTACAAGAACAAAGGAGCATTAAAAATGAGAAGCTTACAAGGAGTAAAGGCAATAGTTCCAAGGTAAAATTAACTTGAAATTATCTACTGTGAATTCAAGTTCATTACTGTTGAGAGCACAATATATTTTCTTCTGCCTGTAATTCCAATTTTTTATAGGTTCTCCTCAATCTGGCCAGTCAGTATGTTGCTAATGAAATGTACACTGAAGCGCTGACTACTTACCAAGTTATAGTGAAGAATAAGATGTTCAGCAATGGAGGTAGGTTGTATCCCAAAGTGGATTAAAACTGGCATTCAAAGTGAGGACTGAATCTGCATGATGCTAATACTGGGAGAACTCAGCCCTCATGTCTGCTGCTCAGAGTGGGTGACAGATAGTCAAAGTCTCTGACTTGGAGACCCAAACTACATTAAATTATACTGACTCATTAAGTATTTTTTTTCCACAGACTAAGCTAAACATAAAGACAAATACATAATTTTCTCATTTTCTTACACACACTATGTGGTCTTCTCTAGTCTATTTTTTCCTCTTTTGACTTGGCCTTTCCCTCCTGAAAGGTTCTTTTAGTATTTTGTGTATCTCTGAGATCACTCCTGTGTTTTTTCAGACATGCTTATTTGCAGCTGTCTTCCTAGAGAGCACCATAAATAATCTCCATTTCATTCCTCAATTCAAAATCAAAATACATCTTACGTGATTGTTCTGTTCTAGGTTTTATTACTACATCTTCTCTCTCATCTTCTCTATCATCTTTTCTTCAGTTAAATTCATAGAAGGAGGCAGTTCTGTGCAGTGCTGCATTTAAAGGGATGTTGCTATCCTATAATGAAGACAAATTTACTGAGAAGTTGTTCTACTGTGTCACTTTGCAACACTTCTAAAATGTTGTAACTCATTGACTCCTTTTGATAGGTATACTGAAGGTAAATATGGGAAATATATATTTAAAACAGCGGAACTATTCCAAAGCTATCAAATTCTACCGTATGGCTCTAGACCAGATTACTAGTTCCCACAAACAGATGAGGTGAGTTTCTTCTCCTAGGAGGCATGGTTATGAAATACGAGTTTTGGCTACAGTATGATTTAGTAGTTAAAATATAACCTAAACCTGATTTCTTACTTAGGATAAAAATAATGGAAAATATTGGAGTTGCGTTTATTAAAACCGGCCAATACATTGATGCCATTTCTTCGTTTGAAGAAATAATGAGCATATCCCCAAACCTGAAGGCAGGCTTCAACCTGATCTTGTGTTACTTTGCTATTGGAAATGGTGAGCAAATGAAGAAAGCCTTCAAAAACCTCATCGAAGTTCCCTTGGAAGTGGATTATGAAGACAAATACATTTCATTAAATGTAAGTTTGAAAAAAATAAACTGTTTTTATATAGTAAATCAGGAGAAGGAGGGAGAGATACTGAATGCTTGGAGTATACTGAATATGAAAAGTGATGTGTTTTTGAGTATCTAAAATAACTTTTTACCAGCATGAATTTAGCGTGGCAGTACTGCTCAGATGCGTAAAATAATGAGAGAGCATTTAAATATTTTTTCCTCAAAAGTATATGATGTACATAAAACCCACACCACAAGATTGTCTTTGTAATGATTTTGTTTGATTTCAAATTCATTTGACCTTATTTACATAGCTTGCTTACTGCTTTACCATCTTCATTTATATGAAATCTTAATAAAATATTTATAAGTTAAAATAAAGAGAGCTAAACAAGGAATGGGTTAATGCAAGTTTCCTTGAGTGAGTGCTAATAAAACTTGTAATATTATAGTGTTATTTTACAGAAGAAAACTATAGTGACATTTACAGATGCTTATTTTAGTTTATTAGACTTAGTTGGAAATGTGACTTAGTTTGACTTTCCATGATGCTAAAAAGAGGAAAATATAGTTAGTAGGTTTAGGGTCCCACTTAGGAAAATCCTCTATAGAAAGATCAAGCCCTTTATCTTTTCCTAGCTGTCTTTTTTTCAGTGATGCAAATCTTTCAGTCCTAAATATCAAATATATAACTAATCTTCAAACTGTTTGCAGCTTAAGAGTAACTGTTGTTTCCTATTGTCAGAGCATAAGGAAATAAAATTTAATGTATGAAGCATACAGATATATTTCTTGATATATTTGTATATATTTTAATACCTTTTATATGATTTCTTGTATTAGAACTTATATAAGAGTAAGGATCATTAAGCCTTTGAATTAATGGAAGACTTTATAAGGTCATTCATTGGAAGAAAGCCTTGAGACTGCGGAAGTTATTTCTAAGGGTAGGCAAGAACAGACATTTCAAGTTATGTTTTTTTAGGAAGAGGTCAGAGGAAAGATCACAGTTTCCTTCTGGTCTTCATTTTGCATAAATCTAGGATTTGCCCCCAGTAAATGAGGAAGGGATACCTAGCATACCTTGCATAACTTCTTTTAGAGCTAACGAGAGATGTGTGTGATAGAAACCATAAGACCATCGTGCAAGTTATTGTAAGGAGGAGGTAGCCCAAGTCCTCATGTGCTGAATACCACAGCAATTCAGAAAGAGCTTACTTTCAAGCATGAGAATATTCTCACTGTGATCTGCAGCCCTCCTGGCCTGGTACACAGGACATGGACTACATCTGTGAACAACCTTAATGTGAGCTGTGACAGCATACGTGAGCAGAAAAACAGTATTGAAGTAGTTGTAAGGACAGGTTTCCGAGTATAAGGTTAGAAAACTACTTTAAACTGGAGCTAGCTTTTCCAAAAGTGGAAAGTAAGTGGCGTGATAGACTATTTACCATCAATTTATGTTTGCAGTCAATATATTGTCTATAAAATAATTAAAATGTTTGGATGCTGGTATGATTTGCAGTTGTTTTGTCTCCCTCCAGGATGATCTACATATGAATCTGCTGATTGAAGCCATAAAAAATGACAGTTTAAGTCAAATAGAATGTGAGAGGTAATGGTGGATTCTGTTCTTTCTTGGCTGTGGTGCCATGAATTTTAGCTCTTTGGAAGGATTATCAGTCTTGTAAGCTGTCCACAGCTCTTGTTGCAGAAGTGTCCTCCCATTTCTTAGGGAAAGAACATGCTCAGAAGAACCGGGTGGATCACTCACTTTAGTGTATTGCTCTAAAGTAGAATATCTACCCCAAATGTTACAGGGTACACACTGCTTAAAACTTGCAGCGCTTGAGTTTTCTTTAAAAATACAGCTAGTGTGCAGTGAAAGAAAAACAGAAAAGCCTAATGCCTTACATCAAGATGCAGGAGAAGAGTGGCGACAGGGAACTGGTTACATTGACTTATGAGATTTGTACTAAGTGCAGGAAGAAGCCAGAACACTTGTTTGGGTTTTTTTTTTTTTTTTCTATACATGTTTTTGAAATGGTGACATAGAATTGTATGCAAGTATAGAATGGTTTGGGTTGGGAAGGGACTTTTAGAGATTATCTGGTTCCAGCTCCCCTGCCGTGGGCAGGGACACCTCCCTCTAGACCAGTTTGCTCAGAGCCCCAGCCATCCTGGCCTTGAAAACTTGCAGGGATGGGGCATCCACAGCTTCTCTGGGCAACCTGTTCCAGTGCCCCACTGCCCTGAAAGTGAAGAATTTATTTCATGTTTTTGTGTTGTGTTTTTGTGGGTTTTTTTCTCCTTTAGGAAGTCCTTGGCAGAGGAATACATCATGACAGCTGCTAAACTCATTGCCCCAGCAATCGAGACATCTTTTGCAGTAGGCTATGACTGGTAAGAGTCAAGTGGGGCTTATTTTTGTCTAAACTGTGTCAACTCCTGTGCTGGTTATGACACCAGTTCACAAATGGAAGCAGCCTGGGAAACATGGTTCTCTGCATCTCAAACGCAGCAACAAGGCTATCTTCAGTTTGCCCTCTTAACAAAACAAAGCATAAGGTGTGCTCTGTCTTAAAAAGTGATTTATCGTTTAAAGTTTATTTATCAAAATTTATTTCTCCAAAGTCACTTATTAGTTATACATTTTGCAGTGTTCTGAATCCACACAAAAAGTTCAATTAAATTTGAAAATTCTGTTCCAAAATTGAGAAGCTTTTGAAAGTCTCAGCAGACAAATGCTATATGGAAGACACTGATTGCTGGTCATTAAAGTTGAAGACAGAGTTATGAAGATCTGGGGTGCCTTAGAGGTTTTGATCACTCCACAGAGTCATTATATAAAACACTGAAATATAAATTTAAAGTTTTGTTTGAATTTAATATATGAACTTAATATTTATTAATTTAAACTTAATCTACCATTTCTTAAAACATTTATACAATGTTTTGTATATGATAGTGATAGGCTGCTGACACAATTTTGACTTTTATTTTTCAATGTACTGCTTAGCTTTTGCTTTCTGTGGTATTTTCTACAGCAGAATACTCTTCTCTTTAAAACAAATTCAATTAGACACACTTCCTATAATGACAGTATAAAAATTAATATAATAGATTTTCCAAAATTTATTTTTAGTTTTTTATTATGAGGGCTTACTTTGATATTGTATGTATTTTAATAGCATTTTAAAATAATATGTATGCAAATGAATGTTGTGTATTCCAGGTACAATGTTACTAACATGTATGCTAGTGTTTGTGTAATGAATAATGTTAGATGGGAAAGGAGGGCTGTCCTTTACCTGGGGTTATGGCCTGATAGGATTATTCTTAAATTTTGCAGGCTCCATAATTATAGTTCACTAGGAAAGCTGTTTATACTAACAGGAAACAATCTCTCACACAGATGTGTATTGTCTTCTAGAGTCCACAAGGTGGTGTTCGATGGTTTAATAATAATTCTAATCTTATAATTTCCCTACTTCTGCCATTCTTAATTATCAGGACTTAAATAATATGTCCTGTGAAAAATTAGGTTGTTGTTTTCTAATTTGTTGGCATGAACAAGTCAGATTTGTTTCCTCTGTGTCTTGTTTTTTGTTCAGAAAAACTGAGAAAGGTTCTCAGATACTCAGTTTTCTTAGTCCACTTATCCACAGCACACTTGTCATGGAGTAATAACACACTCTCGAATCTGTTCTGGCCAATTGAACAGCTTTTTCTGAGATCTGTGAGATTGTTTTTTTGTGTATCAGGATAGATTTACTCTTTTTTTTAAGCTGAGTTGTTCAAGTCCAATGAAGAAATTTAACCGGCAGCTTGAGCTTAGTTTTTCTAATTATAAACTTTATTATGGGTCCTCTGAGTAATAAGTGTATTGTCAAATTCATGTTATTTAGAGAAATAAAGTGAGGAAAATATTCTTCAGAGTTCCTGACTTCTTACTTAAAATGGCACATAATATGGGAGGGATTCTGTCATACTTCATAAAGAACAGTTGGATAGTTAGATCTCACTGAATTTTATGGTTAAAATATGTTAAAAACTAACAGGTGAAAATGCTTTTTTGATGTTGCAAAGACATCTGTAATAAAAGAAGAAATTAACAATTTTTATTACAACTTTTCCTCTAACATAGAAGACATTTGTCTAGAGACTGTCCACGTGCCAAACCAATTGTATCAGCAGGCAGTTTGTTGAAATAAACTTCTGTTGACAAATAGCCAACTATTAAAAGGAAAGAAGGTGGCTCTCTACCAGTTAAAAATTAGTGGAAGGGATTAAGGAAGCATCCCATGAGTTGTTCATTTACTGTGCCTATTTTCCAAGTGTTTGAGAGAACAAGGTCTGCATGCAGGAGAGGTCTTATTCAAATGACCAGGCAGCTGAAGGTAGATCACACCAAACTGTGAGTGAACATCCAAACTGTCTGCTGCCTTCTGTTCTGCACCCCTTTTGCAGAAGGCCGTAAGCCACAAAGAACTGGGGGATGACCAGAAAGAGATTTATTATTATGACTTCATTATTATTGTTATGATGTAGCTCAGGGACACAATCTGTAGTCTCTGGCTTTGTTCACTAATATTTTTATAGGTTTGTAATATATGCATCAGGAGATTAAATTTGAAAATCCACATTATCAAATATAGCCAAAGAAAATGGCTCAAAAAATTATTTTAGTCAGTTTTTGATATCAGGTATTGCTCAGTGATAGAAAATAAAATTATCCTCAGGCAGCTGACTTAAAAGAAACGAGTCAGCAGAGATACTATAATTAGGGTAGGGTATTACAGAGATGCTGTAATGTTCTTACAAGTATTTTTAATCAGAATTCTCTTTGCCACTGTGAAGAAAGATTAGCTAGGAAAGTTCAGAAAACAAATTAGCTGAAAAATATGTGTTACTTGGAGGCATTTGCACTTTGTCTTCATGCCTTATTTTCTGTTGCAGGTGTGTCGATGTGGTGAAAGCTTCCCACTATGTAGAGTTAGCCAATGATTTGGAAATAAATAAAGCCACTACTTACTTGAGGCAACAGAATTTTAACCAGGTATAGTAACTTTTCACATTAATAATTTTTAATACCATATTTGCAAAGATACCTTTTGTTTGCCACAGCATATTTTTGGTAAGCAAATATCTTGTTAAGTGTAATTTATGCAAATAATAATTATTTTGATGCTGATCAGTAAAATAAGTTTATAAAAACACTGTCAAGAGATGAGTTTTATCTAAAGGAAATTTCTGCCGTGGAAGTTAGAGTGAATCCAGTGCATTTCAAAATCAAAACACCTAAGTGTAGTTTTCTTTGCTGGGTGTCCAAGCTGTCATTGCAGTTAATGGAACTGAGGTCAGTACAGTCAGTAGAGCCCAGGTAGCCTGTTGCTAATTAGCCTGGGGGTGTTTTTATCAACATGAGCTGAATCTTTCTCTCAGTTAGGTTGACTACATGCAGAATACATGCTCTGTGTTTATGCTCATATATATATATGCTTATGCATATATGTTTATGCTCACATATATTTATGCTTATACTATTTATGTATTCTTGCCATTCCCCACGTACTGCAGCATTCCCTAAGGTACTATAAGTTATCCCTATACTTTAGTTGGCTCTTCTGTCATTCCATTACATACAATGCTTTGTTTGGAATGTGAGTAGTTAGGAAAAAGCTTCATCTGAACAAAACCAAGCTCTTATATCTGATAGGATTTGACAGGATTTTCTTCTAACATGCACTGGCCGGTACATTCAGTGATAGGAATGCTTGATAAATAAGAAGGAATAGGGCAATCTCCAGCTGTGCATGAGTGGCAGGAATTACAGGATTAGATATACCTCAAAATTAGAGCCAAAGCTGTGGATACCTGTCATCTTCTAAGGTTGTTCACATTCTCCCATCTTGGAGGGTTACATGCTTAACTTCAGCCTGCTTTTACTTCTCATATTTAAGCTTTTCTGGTTTTCTGAGCAGCTCTTGCTCTTCCTGTCTGTCTTGTCCTCTTCTCCTTCCCTGTAGATACAGCAAGAGAGTTATCCTGTATTATCCTGTGTGTCTGACTGTTGTGGTTTAACCCCAGCTGGCCACTAAGCACCACACAGTCACTCACTCTCTGCCCCACTGGGATAAGGGATAGAAAGGGGGAAAACTCATGGGCTAAGCTATAGACAGCAATAGAAAAAGCAAAAGCTGTGCCCACAAGCAAAGTGAAACCAAGGAATTCATTCACCACTTCTCACAGGCAGGCAGGTGTGTTCAGCCATCCCCAGAAGAGCAGGGCTCCACCATGCGTAATGGTGACTTGGAGAGACAAAACAGCATCGCTCCAAACATGCCTTCTTCCTCCTCCTTCCCTCAGCTTTATATGCTGGGCATGGCACCTTATGGTCTAGGACATCCCTTTGATCAGCTGGGGCCAGCTGTCATGGCTGTGTCCTCTCCCAACTCCTTGAGCAGCCCCAGTCCACTTGCTGGTGGGGTGGGGTGAGGGGCAGAAAAGGCCTTGCCTCTGTGGGAGCCCTGCTTAACTAAAACTGTATTACCAGCAATTTCCAGCACAAACCCAAAACAGAGCCCCATGCAAGTTTTTATGAGAAGAATTTACTATCCCAGGCAAAACCAGCACATTGAAACCTTTTCTGAGATCAGGAAGCAGTCTGAGAGTTTGCAACATGTTGGGCAAATCTGATAGCTTTACTGATGATGGCTTTTGAAGGGTGAGAGCATTAGAGGTAGGTTAAAAGTCTTATGATCTTAAGAATTTATTGTTTCAGTGGTAATTTTTTGTGATTTCCAGTTAGTGTTCAGTCTAGATTAAAAAAAACTAAAAACAGTTCTCAGAGGTAAAATGAGATACAGAGATTGGTGAGTTTTGTGGTGTTGGTGAAGTTGGTGATGTTTTGTGGAGTACTTCAATGAAGGGAGAGGGAAGTGTGTTGGAAGTTAGAAGTAAGGGGAGAAGAACATTGGATTATATGACAAACGACCTTTAACCTCCACTGGAACCACTTAACAGCAGAGTGGGGCTGCAGAGTAGTGATTGCAGAGCATCTTTATATTTGTTTGTTCTAATAAAACTGTGGCTGACATTTACATTCATCAAGTCTGTCCGTCGTTCATATACTTCTTAACTCACCAACTGCTCAACACACCTTTGACTGAATAACAAGAATGGAAGCTTTTTGAAATACTCAGTTCCAAGGCTGAAGTTTGATTGTGTCTTTTTTAAAAATAAAAAAAAACCCAAACTAAAATAGATTTCTCCTGTTACAACAGTGGGCTTAAGTATGGGTTCATAATAATGAATGTGTTATTTAAAAACAGTCCTTGCATATAAAATATAAAATAAAATTAAAGGGAAAAATACTATGTTCTGTTTAGTTGTGTGTGTAAAATATTCTGAACTTTTTTTTAAATCAAAGAAAAACTTTGAAAATTAATTTAAGGACAACATTCTGCAGGTTAACCATGCATCATCCTAATATCTCTGGCACACCCTACTAGAGTCAGACAAGATGCTTTGAAGTTTGTCTTCTATAAGTAAATAATTTAGATTCACTGGGAGCAAGTCACAAAGAATAGTTTGGATAGTCTGTGTTTTGATTGTTGAACCTAAGTAATTGTTATTGTTGGGATTAAAAAGTTCAGAAGTTCTTTAGAAATCTCTAAATGTTACTGATGATGCAGTGCTACCTTACAAAGATAAAACGAATATTGGCTGTGGATTTTCAATCCTTAGGCTCATAATTGCTGAAATGGTTCAAGAGACCCACAACAAAATTTACCAGTAAATGAATTGAGTTCAGAATCATGAGAACTTTTTGTTATACATGAAAAGGGCATTTCTGTCTGGTCTTTACCATCCAAGGTGCCATTTAGCAGCAAAAGCAAAGGTAAATAAATCAGAAATACAATCGGAAATGGCTTTTCAAAAAGCAACTTTGAAATGAAAAACTGTAAATTCGTCATAAGTTAATTTAATGAAGAAGAAAATCTTTGCTTATGAGTAGAATACCTCAGATATAGTAGTGTTAGATCTGGAAATATTTGGAGAATGTCAGAAATACATTCATACATTTATTTATTTATTTATTTATGTGTGTATATGTGTATATATATATATAAAGTTTAAAAGTATTGTAGTTACAATTCTTGCATTTCAGAGACCACAAAATCTAGAGCCTCAATTTTGAAACGTTTTTCTCTATTGAAATTGGTGTAGTTTTAAAGACTTTTCTATTAGAAGTATATTAGAATCATTAACAGTTCATAGTCCTTGGGTAGAATGTAGTTGACTAAATCTACAAACTACATTTAGCTGTATATATTTTGTCATTTTGCACATCATTAATACAGTTGTGGTTTTTGTGTAGAGTAACTGTGAAAACTATGCATGGCAGACAATTAGAACTTCTTTTCATGTTTGTTTTGGCATTTGACATGTAGTATCATGCCTTTGCTTTGATATGTAAACAGCAGCTTAAAGATTTTATAGAAAGGAGGAAGGAAACTTTTGAATTGCTGATTTTGGTGGTTAAATTGTGGTTGCCACATCTGTGTTGTAATAGATGGTGGAACTGGGCTCACTATGATATTCTAACAGTTTGTGTTGTTAATATAAATATTTAGCATAAGGGAGACGGATTTATTTAATAATTTAGTCTGCAGTTACAAATGTTATTCCATAGTCAGTGAAAAGAAAATGCTGCCTTTTATATCAGAGGGATTTTTGTAGTTTCTTTGCTAAAAATATGCTCTTTTTTTGTCTATAAGTCTCTTTATTTTAAAGTTTATGAAATTCAGTTTTCATGTCAAAGTTTAAAAAAAATCCTCTGCCCTCAAGCTTCACATTTGAGTACTTCCCAAACATAGACAATTGTCATCATCTTATTACACAATAAGATGATTAAATAATTGAAATCCACTCTTACACTATGCTGTGTATTTTTTTATATAGTGCGTTCTTGTATTTTTAATAAGGGTTTTGTGTCAATTCATTTGTGTTCACTTAAAGAACTAGAAAAAAAGATAGGAGAATTTTTATTAACTAGATTAAAAGCAAATCATCTAACATTGTGTTTTGTACCTACAGAATTGTCAGATATCTGTAGTTCACAGTAGCTTTATTTAATCTAAATTTTGGATAGTAATAAATAGCCAATATTATTGAAATTTGTTTAATTAATTAATGAAAATTAATACTTTTATGTGTTCATGCTCACAAGTGTGTGTTATAAGCTGTAGTAATTATCATGTATGTGAGTATGAATTGATAATTTCAGCTGTTTGTTACTGTGAAGTTTAACAATGCTTTCTGAAAGGATTTTGGAATAAGGTCACTTCAGAATGAAGTAAATTATTTCCAAATTATTTCTAGGCATTGGAGACTTTGAAAATGTTTGAAAAAAAAGACAGCAGAGTAAAGAGTGCAGCTGCAACAAACCTTTCATTCCTTTATTATTTGGTAAGTGTTTGCTTCAGCAAAACTGGCTAAGAGCTGCAGTTTATGTGGCAACCTCTGTATTTTTGTAGCAATTTTTATGTCTGCCTAAATAATCTCTGTAAACACCTTAGTAGTTCTTAGAATTCTACTATTAGACTACTATTAGAATAACTAATTAGAGTAGTTTTGCTGGAACTCCTGTTGAAATTTGGATCAGGTCCCTTTCTATACTGTTGATGAGAAGAAGAGTGAGATTGAGACCCAGGCCATAGAAACATGCCTGCAGTTGGATTTGTGCAGAAGCTCAGTGGCTGGATTTAAAAGATTGGCCCTGGGGACCCTGGCTGAACTTCAGGAACACGTGAAATACGTAGCTCAGGCAGATGTATTTTTGTATGAAGTTTGTAGGGTATGGATTTTTAAAAAGAAACACTACTTTATTACAACAAGGAAATCTTGCAGACTGAATGGGAAGAATAGCAAGACATGTCTCAAGTGTTATTTGAAACTTGAAAGAGATGATCTGCCTTATGCAAATAGATAAGAAATACTTTAGGACTGAATAACGGGGTTGGTTTTTCATCCTCAGTCCCCTGAAATTCCTGTAAGAAGCCACAGCTGCACAAAAATTACCTGATAAATGACCAATACAATATTTGTTTTGTTCATCTAGGGGAATGAATTGGAGCAAGCAACTAACTATGCAGATTTAGCTGTAAATTCTGATAGGTACAATCCAGCAGCTCTAACTAACAAAGGAAATACTGTTTTTGCAAATGGAGACTGTGAAAAAGCAGCTGAATTTTATAAGGAAGCTCTCAGGAATGATTCCTTATGCACTGAAGCGCTTTATAATCTTGGTAAGTCACAGGTGCTATTGTGATTTAGCTTTTGACTGAAGGTAACAATAGTGTTCCTAAAAATCTGTCTTTGTAAGTTTTCTTGTAGAAATATGTGTGAATTATTATTACTTTATTGAGTAATTTATGTTATGGCAAGGTATTAACTTTTACTGCCTGTCTGTTCTGCAAAAAAAAAAAAAATTCCAGGTGTTAACAACATCAATTAATTAATTGCAGATGAATAAGTGACTTTGAAGTATAAGAAATTCGTATTACCTACTAAAAGGATACCAGTTTCAGCATTTTTAAGCTATAATTCTCCTCTAAGAGCCTTGCCTTTCCCTCATATTGTTCAAAAATTGAGATTTCATATATTTTTGGTCTTTGATTGGTTTCATGTTCCTTGTGTTTATCAGTTTGGTAGATCATGCTGGCTGATAGGAATTCTGTGCATGGCTCTCACAAATAGAGAGTCCTTTAAAGTCAAGGCCAGTACACTGTCTCCAAGTACTCTGTTCCTATTTTGCTTTTCTTGATTATTCTTTCAGTTAATATGCTGAAGTAATCTGTTTCTCATTATATTAATACTGTAACCTTTATTTTTTAGGTTTAGCTTACAAGAAGTTAAACAGGATAGATGAAGCTTTGGATTGCTTTCTGAAACTCCATGCAATCCTTCCAAATAGTGTCCAAGTCCTTTACCAGCTAGCAAACATGTATCTTTTTGTGGGTTATGATTGGGAATGGTGGTTTTAGTAAACTCATTTAATCTGAAATACTTGTTTCAGTCATGTCAAGTTGATTAAAAAATTTACTATGGTGTCCATTATAGTCAGAATGATTTATTATCTGATGTTTGTGAGAAAAATGAGACCAGAACTTGACCTTATTGAATATTTCCAGTGAAGCAAGTGAAGAACATTAAGACTGTTCACATTGCAGGGATTAGATTTACACTCAGTATTAAATTGTGTCGTGAGATATTTTAAATGCTGCTGGTTTTATGACCAAAACAATGTGGCATATGTAAGCACAACTAAAGAAAATAATTAAGAAAAATATTATATAGCTAATAAATGTGAAGCTCTGCTCTGAAGGCCGTTTTCAGATTATTTAGTGTATGTGTAAGAAAATAATTGTCTCCCAGGACTGCAGAAGCTCAACAGATTGAAAAGCTGAGGGAAGAGATTGGCTTTGCGCATCACCAGTGATACTCTAAACTATGAGCTTTTTTAGCAATGCTTCTGAGGATGTCCAAACTGTAATAAAATTCTCCCCGAGGCAGAACAGATTCCACTTGATATACTACACTTTTAGAATAGTGCAGGTAATAAAAATATATTCTTGTCAGTAAAACAAGTAAACTCCAAAAATATGAAAGGGCTCTGTGATCTCAGAGTATAGCCCCTTTACAGCAGCATAAATGGCCCAACAGCTCCGAGTGTCCATCTGGGGAAGAGCTTCTCTGCTCCACTGCTATGTAAATCTGCTTTCCACCAATTCTCAGAAGCTTCTTTTGTGTCAGGTAGGATGCAGCAGAAACTGAAGAAAGCAGGTTGGGTGGTAGCTCCAGCTGCTGCAGAGCTCTGAGCCACTGTGCCATTCAGGAGGGAAGAGCACACTGCAGGCTGAGTTTACAGCTAAAACTGCTGTTTTCCACACCAGAATAGTCTGGGCTGTGCTCCTTAGATATACAGCAGAAAACCCTCCTGCTGGTAAAAGGCTGTTCTTGGGTATAGCAGTTTTACCTAATCACTTTAGAACAAAATGCTGCTAGTACAGAAACTAGCCAGGTTGTAAAGGTTGCAAATAGATGGTCTGGTTGTCACACTGCATTCTTGTAAATGAGGAAGTCAGAGTTAGATTAGTGTCAGAGAGAGAGAGAGAGAGAGGAGAACTGAGCCCAAAGTTCTGTTGTGTCCAGTGTGGTTCTGAGGTGAAAGAGCAGACAAAGTCTCTGAATACTCTTCTCCTTCTAGCATGACAAAAATACTTTCTGAAACAAATGAAATAATGAAAACAGTGTGGAAAAAAAAAAGTCAATTTATCTCCACCCTACAGTGGCTGGTGTAGTGCTCAGCATATGGAGTGCATTAGGTAAAGCAGTGGGGATTCTGAGTAGGTCAAACTACTGTTGGCATTAGTCCTTGACTGAGGGAAAACTCAGATACCAGATCATGGAAGATCCCAATCAAGCCATAGAGTGGCTGCTGCAGTTGATTAGTGTAGTACCAACTGATCCACATGTACTTTCAAAGCTAGGAAGTTTATATGATACTGAGGGTGATAAATCCCAAGCTTTTCATTATTACTGTGAGGTACTTGCTCTTATATTGGTTTTTCAATGTACTTTGTCCTAAGTCAAGAAAATTTTTGATATAAGTTCCTATACAAAATTAACAACTGATTAATGTATACCTTATAAAATGTCATCCAAAAAGAGGATAAAAAAGACATACTGGGGGAGAGCTAACAAAGTCTGATTTATGTGGTCAGGTCCTAAAGAAATATATAGGCTATGTTTCCATGTGGATATTGGCCTCAGACTTTCCATTTTTTTATGTAGTCATTGATTACACTGACCTATAATAATGTCAATTTAAAATACAGCCTTGGACAAAATAAAATCAGGATATAATAGAAGCAATTTTAGAGATGAAGAATGTGACTGAGCTGATTGGATACCGTATCTGTATAATATATGTGGAGATACATATATATTGTGTTTTGTTTATGGTTGGAAGTTTTTATATATATTTTAACAGTATAGCTATATATTATGTATACACAGATGCCTAAAGATAGCTTCTTTCGTTTCAATCCAGCTGTACTGCTGTCCATAGTTTGTAGAGATTCTTCTCTATTAGAAACAAGAATAAGATAAGAAGTGTCTGATGCAATCAGAGAGTTTTCTTTCTTTAACTGTGCAAAGCGAGGATGACCAAAGGCTGTGTTGCAATCTGAATTACCACTTGAGTTTGGCTTGATGATTATTTTGCTGCCTATTTCAGAGGGAATTTCTAAAAAGCTGAAAGTGCTATTCACATAGTTATGTCTAGATAGGAATGCTTTAGGGTGAGTTTTTCAGCAGACCGATGTGAATGTGGAATTGTACACTGATTATTTAGCATTGTTTAATGTTTTATCTCAGTTATTCGTACATGGATGTGATGTAAGTAAATGTTTTTGCTGTTGCAAGCTATTTAAAATAGTATTTCAAATAAGGCTAAATGGAAAATGCGACAGACTCATCTTGGGTAACTTCTAAAAAGCATTCTGCAATTAGAAAACTTGGCATGCTTTTTTTTCCCCCCCACCAGGATCATTTAATGTAGCACACTACTTCCATTCATTTGTATTACATGTTTTGGGCATCTGGAGAATTAAAAACTTGAGTAAGATATTCCAGAAGCAACATAAAGATGTTGTTTATCACTAAAGTTGTGTGGTTTTTCACCTTTCCTATTTTGTCAGTCATACCGGTATTTCCCTTCCAACATTGAGGTCATTGAATGGCTTGGAGCGTATTACATTGACACCCAGTTCTGTGAAAAAGCCATTGAGTACTTTGAAAGGGCAGCACTCATTCTGTAAGTAATTATTTTATGCCTACTCAGATTTCTGATTAGACATCCATCAGTACACCTAGAGATAAATCAGCCGGATAACTTTTAATACCATAAACAAACAGCAGGATTAAGAATATTTGTGATATTTTAAAAATTTCTCAGCTTTTTTATTCACAGTGTGTTTTTGCTCTTACTGTGCATTTTCAGTGTTAAATAAGATTCTCCATTGGGCCCAAGATAGTGTTAGGTATTAGAACCTATTTTTCCTCTATTATCTGCCATTAAACACAACTATGAAGCCACCTCTCCAAAGCCACCAAGACCTCTTTCTGTGTGGCTTTCTTTATGTGAAATATTTCCTTTTTATTGTTTTATTATGCGGTGAGGATTTAGTGGTTTAGATAAGTGCATGTTTTAACTGATCTTGCTGCATTTCCTCTTTTCACATAACTTCTACTTTCATCACATAAGGCATGTAAGTAAGCAAAAATATGCAGTGCTGTACTACCAGTAGTCAGCGAAAATAAATTGACAGGCTAAACTGATCCTGATAAAGATGTTTGAATTATACTGAGTTCACTTCAACAACTTACTTGCTGAAATAGTTCTTTAGCAGAATATGATGCACTTAAGCAAGTGCATATACTTTATTTTAGTTCAGGAAAGGACCTTACTAGAGATTGGTTTATAAGTAAAATTAGGTCAAATTTAAATTTGTAATCCAGAGTTCAAAGAGAAATTCTAAAAAGACATGCACGCAGTCTTTTTATGTGGAAACAAATATGTTTCTAGAGGTTCATGAAGAATTTTTTGTTAACAGATGAACTAAAATTTACTCCCAACAAGTGTGAATTTCTTTATTTCATGTTTTAGAAAAACTTGAAAATTAGTCTTAAGCACAGCTGTTGTTGTTCCTTTTGCAATGTTCTAAAATTTGACATTCTTTTTGTTCTGTGATTCTGATTGACATGTATGTACAAGACAGCATGTTAACCAAAATTTTGTACAATATAATTCAAGGAAAAATGATACTGCAAATAGGTTGTAAAAAGTTGTTCACTAAAAAAATCCCAGTTCTAGCTTTGAAATGCCTGGGTTAGAATAGACATTAATTACAGATGAGAAAATCTAACATTTAATTAACGATTAAAATTGAAAAAAAAGAGAGAAAAATAGTCTTCACCCAAATGATGGTATATTTATAAAGAAATAGAGAAGTAGATTAGACAAAAATACACAGGAAAGAGTTGACAGAAATCACAGTTCACAGGTTTGTCAGTATTATTTTCCCTACAAATGCTGGCCACCTTAAAAAAATCATATTTTAGTCAAGCTATGAGATTGCATATGCTGGCATTCACGGCCACCTTAGAAAATTTGGAAAGAAAGCTGAGAATAAAAAGAATTATTTAATAATCTTGTTTTGGCAAAGATTTAAATATTTTGTGCTTCATGTCGAATTCACTCCATGCATGAAGTATGTGGATTGTAAAGTACTTAAAAGAATTGGCATATTAAATTCTTCAGTATTACTTGTAATCTATCTGTAATACAGAAAAATTATTTCTCTGTGGGAGGAGATTTTTAATAGCAGATAACAGAGCATAAAGAATTTTTTGTTTATTTGGTATTAAAAATAGAGACTAGATATGCTAATTGGTAAATATGAATGTAAATATAAATTGCTACTAACTTTATTTCAAGTTGAATTTTTTAATTATATCCCTATTTTAACTGTGAACAGCATTTTTATTTAATTGTTTAGTGCATTAAGTGTTTTAATTACAGTAACTACTTTTTAAATTCATTCTAAGATAACATGTTTGACAAGTAACTAGGAAACAGTTTTTCATTATTTTATTTTTCCTATTGTATTCAAATCTATCATTAATAAAATAAGTTAGTGCAATTAGTACTTGCTGCTGCCAATTTATTCTCTCTAGAATTTTCATACTGAACTGCATAAATAAATTCTATTATGGTGTGTGTTTGGCTGCCTTTGTTTGCAGGAGACACATTCAGCTGAAATTAAAAAGGTGCAGCATTTGTATTTCATGAACTTGCTTGTCATCTACCAGGTGAACAGATTTGCTTAGAGCTAAAAATGGCCTGTGCTATGTTTGGAGGGAAAAACTGAAGAGGATAAGTGCAAAATTATTCTGAAAATGTTAACTTACAGTACCTTTTGGATAATGCTACTATTCAATTGTAAGCCACACGTGCAAAGTGCTTCGGCTTATAAAGGATGCTTACACTGTTGACATGAAAATTTCCTGATTTTCACATTATCTTGTGATAATAAAAATGAGGAAAGCGTCCTGCAGTTTTATTGTACATGCTCAAGCATCTCAAATATTCTCTCTGACCATACTGTCACCATTATGTGCTGAAACAAGGACAGGCATCATCAGCTAGGACATGGAGGCAGTAGCACAGAGGAGGAGCCAGAGTTCAAAGCTGTAAGTAGGGACTGTGCTTCCTGGCAGGAATTGCTTGGGCATTTATGGGACCCTAGTGGTGGGACCTCCTCAGAATACAGTTGAGCTTTTTGTTCCTCCCCCGTTGCATGGTTTTGTATCTCTGACAAGATCAGTGGTTCACATGTCAAGTCTACCAATTGTGTCTGGGCACCGAATCGTGAGCCTGAGAGGAAAACTCTAACGTGGGACTGAAAATGAGTGACATCGAGTCCTGGAAACAGGTGCAAGATGCAGCAGTGAGTTGTGTGAGCTGAGCACACTAGGAAAGCAACATGCTAGGTGAACACTTGATTAGTAAGTTAGATAGTAGGTCTTTACCGGTGCTAAACAGATTGTTTTGCTCATTCATTGTTTGGCAGTGTACATGATTTTGTTTTATTTATATGCAGGCCGACACAAGTGAAGTGGCAGCTGATGGTTGCCAGTTGCTACAGGAGAAGCGGTAAGTTCTGTAACTTTTTTGTAGTTGCTTGCAGGTTTGTAACACTTTTTGTTTAATTCTTTGGGGTTGTTCAGCTTGGAGAATAATGAGAGGGTTTTATAGGAAAGATGGCAACAGTCTGGGGTGTGCAGTTCCAGGTCATGGAGCAACAGTTTCAAACTGATATGGGGTAGACTTACACTGGACATAAGGGAGAAGAAATTCTTTATTGTGAGCGTGGTGAGATGCTGGAACAAAGGTGTTGTAGAGGAAGGGAAAAAAAAAAAAAAGGCAAAAATCAGGAATCTCGTCCTCATTAATTCTGTTATTTACAGAGTAATTTGGACTGTTTATAAATGCTCTTAATTTTTATTGTTCATTAATAAAGAATGTTATGTTTGGTCTTATCAAATTTGATCCCACAATATTAAATCATTTACTCTAACTAAGAAGATGAATTGATCCAAGAGAAGTTGTTCCAATTTCTCATCAAATATTCTTTTTTATGTTTGAATATGTGGACAGGAGATGTTTGTTTTGTTTGCAGGCAACTACCAGAAAGCTCTGGAGAAATACAAAGTCATTCACAGAAAATTTCCAGAGAATGTTGAATGTAAGTTGTTTCATTCTGTGGTGTAACTATCAAAGGAAACTTTGTTTCATTGATAAGTGTGTTAGTAATCATATGATGGATTTTTCTTATGAAAATACTTCCAGTAACTAACATTTTTATTCAAACTAATGCTGCATATTTTTTGTGACTACACTGACAGATGACTTAAGAAATATGAGGGTAATGCTGAAGAACAGTGAAAATTAACTGAGTTGCATTAAATGAGTTATTTCTAATACATACTTCCCAGATTTTATAGTTATGTTTGATATGATGTTATTTCATCTTTCTTATGAAAACTATGTGTATTTGTACCTAGTAGTTCCTGCTAATTGAAACTCCTGCTGCAACTTTGTAGATACAAGAAAATCTTATTGCTGAGTTTTATCAAAGTCAGGGTTTCCAAAAAAATGTAGAGGGTGAGATTTAGTTGCTGGGTTTTTAGCTATAGTTGGTCACCCAGTCCCTGGAAAATCCATAAAGGATTTCAGACTAAACTATGGGAAACACCATTTTGAAGAGTAAGACATTTTGCAAAATCAGTCACACCTGTACTCTAAATAAAAAAAAACCCATAGAAAAGAATGATTGTCAGTGGTTGTGTAAACATTCTCTTCCATCCCACACTGTGCCTCACAAGTTCCAAAATACAAGGTTGTCGCCAACAAGTCTGTGCTTTCAGATGCAATGTGGGAAGAACATTCATTGTATTTTATTTTAAAATTGTATAATCCTGCTGTAACAAATTTATTGTTTTTTTAAAGAGGAATCACAGCTCTCTTGTACAAGTGAGATTCAGCACTGTAACTCCTCAAAGTAATAAGCAAAATGTCATGCTCATGTTGGTCACACATATTTCAGAGGGGCATTTAGTAAACCTTCTAGAATGCAAATATGTTTCTGAATGTAGTTTCTACAAATTTCACAAATAGTGGCAGGAGTTAGGCAAGACAATTTAGCTGATTAAAGTTTTCTAGTGCTGAAACAATGGTTCTTCCCTCATCCCTCCCTGGTCACGGGCTTCCTAAACCAGCAGAAAACTAACTTAGCACAAAATAACATGTTTGTGAAAGCAGTCTGGAGAGAATGGATCATATCCTGCTTGTTTCTGGTTCAGTTCTTTGAAAGGAATGTTGACAAACCTAGGAATACCAACAGTGTTTTCCGAGTTCGGTAGAGTGTCTCAAGAGAATGTTCTATAGGGATTCTTTTAGTTCAATCATACAGTTCCAGTTGATTTTTATGTCAGCTTTGTTGGGGTTTTTTAATTCTATAAATATTACTCTTTAAAAAAATCTACCACAGCCAGAGGGAAAAACCATTTTGATTCACTTGGCATTTGCAAAATTGTTTTCAGCAAAATTCTTTTGATAGCAGCTCCTCAGTAATATCTTAGTATCACTCCTATGCTTTCCAGTTTCCAAAATATTTTGCAAATAGTTCTGAGCCAATTTAGTTAGTATGCCTTTTGCCTTCTGCATAAATAATAAATACCTATGGTATTTATACTGTTCGTGGATACAGACACAGAGAAAATTGAATTATTTGCCAAATATCACAACTTGTATAGGGATACTGGACTGGAGTTGCCTTGTTTGCAGTTATTTGCACTGTTTGCCATTCTGCATGTCCAGTTCTGTCAGGGTGCACTTGCAGTTTGACCTGCTTGCAAGTCTCTTTCTAACAATGCTTTGCTTTCCAATTAGGCCTCCGATTTTTAGTTCGTCTCTGCACAGACATGGGGCTGAAGGAAGTCCAGGAGTATATAACAAAGCTCAAGAAAGCAGAGAAGTTAAAAGAAATTAGAGAGCAGGTAAGTTTGTTTCTCTGTGTATTATACAGTATTGCTACAGATGTAGATGAAGGTAAAGTAGTGTTTATGATGCTTCAAGATAAAATGCGTTGGTTTACGGAGGTTTATGTTTTGGGGGTTTGGGAGGTTTAATTTTAAATTACTGATCAGTCTGACATCTGTCTGAATAGTTTCTGAGCACCAGATTTTCTGTGATTTTTAGATACTGGTGAAAGATGAACTGTGTGGACATGATGGGAATGCCGGAGCCACTCGCATAATTCAATGTCGGTGGAATGTCGTCTTTCCTACTTACTTGCCAGATTTTATTTAATACTTTACTGTATTTAAGAGCCAAGTAATAATGCAACTGCAGGGAGAGATGGGAAGCCTGAGAATTTGTCCATGTAAAGCTCCTTTTTTGTTTTATACAAAACTGCAGCATTGAGATATTATATAGGTAGAAGTAAACTATTCATGTGGGTGCCAGTTTTTAAACTAAAAAAAAAAAAAAATCCATGGAAAAGTAACATGCCGTGAAAGGTATGAGATCATAACTTGTGTTTTGTTCTTAAGAGTGAGCTCATGTTCTGTGTGTATGTGCACTCATGCATTGTTTTCTTGCTATTCTGGTGATAAATAAGATTTTAAAATTAAAAACAGCTGTTTGCTTGAAAAGCATTATTCATCCTGTTGAGCTGCAAAGTATTCAAGTTTGCTTTGGCTATCCTGAGAATTGCCTCAAAGCTACACAGTCACATTAGGATTCACATTAGGATACAAGTTTCAGCTAATTTGCTCTGCTCTTAGTAACACTTATTGGTCCCTTTTGATGTCAGATGATGTGCACATGCATCCTTAGCTACTTCGGCTTAATTTCCAGGGAGCCTGAGTATGTATGTGAGCACTTGGACACTTTAAAAAATGAATCTCACAAGGGGAAACACTGACTGAAGGATTCCAGCTTCATGCTCCAACCATACTCTGAAGTGTACTTACTGGGTTTTTCAGTAAATGTAAAATTCAAATTGGGAAAATGGACAAAAGGAAGAAGTCCAAAGCTGAAGTGGGATTGATATTCCTCCATGTCTCCCCATAATTGTTATCAGTAAGCAAAACAGATGACCAGGTATAATGTTCCTATTCTGCAGAACTCATAATTAAGAGATTCACTGAAGTGTGTTAAACAGGCTTTGCTTGGTCTCTAATCACTTCCATGCCAGTGACATACCTAGTTCCTTGCAGTAACTTTCAATACCTCAGTGCTTAACTTGGGAAAGCTCACCAACAAAACCAGTTAAAACTGGATTATTTTATAGTTGATTAGAGAGAGAGAGGTCCCTGGAGAAGGAAAAGCTATTTCCTTGCCCATCATTCTGGCCTTTTTTTACACTGAAGGCATTAATTAAAGATGGGCGAATGTCAAGGACTTGCAAGAAAACACCTTTTTGTTTTTAACAAAGTTAATATTTGAATACAATTTTTAAAAAACTAAAAAAAAAAAAAAGTAAAAAAAGTAAAAATTGACATATCTCTTTCGGTTTATTACTTATGGGAAGCAAGAGCTTTCCCAAACATTTCTCTACTTTCTGGTGAGGAAAGCTACTGATAACATGTTTAGAAGTTTAAATCCTCTACGTAACTTCAGATTTTAACGGAATAATTATACTTAAATTATGGTTTTTTTTCTTTCTGACCTCATTAGGTTGGGGGAATCCATGAAGTCATACCTGAATGACAGAAATATTAGTGTGATCCCACACAGACTTGGGGTTAGACAAGTTATTGCACAGTTGGTTTAGACAGTTCAGGCTTTAACAGCAGTCCCAATTTAGCCATGCTGTGGGAAGCTCCCTCTGGGTGGTGCATTTCAGTATTCCTGTTTAGGAGTGTGTCGACTCCGTCCTGTCACAACAATAACCTTGCAAAGCAGGATCACGGAATGGTTAAGGCTGGAAGGAACATTTAACGATGATCTAGTTTCAGCCCCCTGCTGTGGGCAGGGACACCTTCCACTGTCAGGTTGCTGGGAGCCCCACTGAACCTGACTTTGAACATTTCCAGGGATGGGCGTCCTCAGCTTCTCTGGGCAACATGTTCCAGTGCCCCATCGTCCTCGATGTATTTTTTTCTCCTTCTCCACCCTTTCTCAGTTCTCTTTTACTCCTTGTCCTGTCACCATAGGCCTTGGTTAAAAATCTGTCCCTATCTTTCTTTTAAGACCGCTTTAAGTATTGAAGGACCACAACAATATTTCTCCAGAGTCTTCTCCAGGCTGAACAACTTCAACCCTCTCAGCCAGTCTTTGCTGGAGAAGTGCTTCAGCTCTCTTTTCATCTTCATGGTCCTCCCCTGGGCCCTCTCCAACAGGTCCATGTCCTTACACTGGATGCCCCAGAACAGGACACACAACTCTGGGCTCTCAGGAGAACAGAGTAGAGCAGATCTGTCTAGAACACATAAGGTGTCTATGATGGCACTTTCAATTAGTCAAAGCTTTAAGGCAGATCTGCTTAAATATTTCCTTAATTTAAAAAAATTAATTCAGCACTTTGAATAAGCCTGATTGTATTGTAACTTAAACGAAACCAATTTTCATTTATACAGATAAAATTAAATGCAGTAAGTATAAAAAACCCAAAAAAACCCCAGATAAACACTCATCTTGCCTTTGTGCCTCCTAAAAATCACTGTCAATAATAAAAATAAAACAGGCTTATTGTTAGTTCTGTCATTTTCATTCCTGCAGACAGACCAGTGTTTCCAGCCTGAGTAAGCTTTGAATGAGAGCAAAATTCTGCCCCCGTGGTTCCAAGTGTACTATCTTCAGAACCTCTGAAGTCTGAGTTGCTTTCTGCTCCTTGCAGCTCCTTGTTTTGGTGGGACATGCTCCCATCTCCTTCTGGCTTTCTCTTCTGCCACACACTGAAAACTTTCTAAGTTCCTCCCAAAGGAAAGGAACAACTTCTTCATCTCTCAAGGAGCCCACTGAGGCAGTTTTCTTTAAAATGAACACCATTGTAGTTGATAAAGGAGCAAAGACTCTTAAGATGTTTCAAGTTCAGTATGTGGCTGTGCTGCCTAAGTAGTGGAGTATCTTTTCTGTGACAAATCTACATCAGTGCTGTCTTGCAAACAATGGCCCTGCAGTTCCTTCTTTTGCTATTGATGTTTCATCTGGGTTCCCATCCTCTGCTTTTGGGTTTGGGAAGGGGTTTTTTGTTTGTTTCTTGGTTGGGTGTGTGTGGGCGTGATTTTTAGTTTTCTCTCCACCATCTGGCTTTGGAAATTACTAGGGGTTTTTTTCCTAAGTTCCTTCTGTCATCCATGACCATACAGTCATAAACTATACTTTCTAGTTCTAAAATTACCAAATTTTAATATTTCACCACCTAAGTTTGCAATAGGAATACTGGTTTCAGTTAGCAGTACCAGATACAGTTTAATTCCAGCTCCCAATTTTAGACTAACCCTTGACTTTTCAATTGTACCCAGTAAAGACAAAAATTAAATTAAAGGTAAAATGCTAGTGCAGTATACCTGTGTTTCACAGTCTGCACACAAACTATGTTTTCCTGTAGAAATTTATCGAAATTTTCTGGTTTGGCATTGTTTTTCCAGAATAAATATATCCATATGAAGTTTATACAAAAATAAATATTCTGGAGTACTTATTTCCCTCAGTTCTCAAATATGGACAAGTTGTTAAATACTTCCAGCCAAGAATCTGGGAACATCTGTGGAGTTCATTCCCTGTAGAAATTTTTCTCACTGCTTCTCACAGCATTTAATTTTTACTGCAACCTTCATATGTTGGAACATTTGGGTGGAGGGTGGTAGAGGTGCAGGAGGGGGCCTGGGGTCTTTGTTTTTGTTTGCTTGATTGGGGTTGTTTTACTGCATTAGTCTTCCCTTTTCATGTTTCACTCTAGAAAAGGCAGGTAACGGTGTAAAAGTTCAGGGAGCCTCCTTGGCACTGCTGTGTACACACACATTACTATTTATTTCCGTTAAGTGAGCTTAATGACTGAGAGCAGGGCTGATGGGGTGTGGTGAGAAGCAGTGCTGAGAGGTGCAAATACTAGAGGGGCCTTTACTGCCTTTGCCTTCAGACATCCACATCTGGGCTAACCATCCTAAATGTCTTTCGCAGTCATGGGAGAAATCAACATTTTTACGGGGGAAACCTATTTTGAATGTCTGCTTTTAGTGTGGGATTACTTACAAACTACTCACTTGGAATTTTACAGGAGTTAATAATGTGTTTAAGATGTAGTTCTTATGTAATATTTTGGGAGGAAAGTCCTAGGATGTTAATGCCAAGAGGGCACTATCACATGGAAACTGCTTCCCTTGGGCAGACATAAGCTGAGCTTCTGCTGTCAGACTTGCTGTCAGTCATTCAACAGTTAGGAGAGTCTGGACAGGCTTCCTGAAGGATTGATATATGCTACTTCACTGGGCTATGAAAAGGATATTTAATCTAAAAATCAGAGAACATATTTTAGACTTGAGGATTTCCCAAAACAAATAAAGAAGTGTGAGAAATTCTGGTGCCAGACTGAATTGCTCCAAGACCAGTCCTGGTTTCACACTAGGCTCAATGCTTTCCTGTCTGACTCCTTTGGGTTTTGATTTAAGAGTTCTTCCTTTTTCTGTTGGCATGAATCTTCAAAGTTCTTTCACTTCTTTGGTATCATTCCAACTTTGCCAGACTTCATGGTATTTTTCTGGTGAAAAATGAGTGAAGAAGTTAAAGTAATTGACCCGAAGACATTATGTGTGTTTTAATCAGACCCTGAATTTATATTTTGAAATAAGATGCAGAGATACTTTATTAATAGCTGAGTGCTTTAAACATCATGTTTTTGTACCTACCTATCAAAAAGTCCTTCACTGAGGTGTCCCTTCATATAATTGACAAGATGTATGCATAAGAAATTTGGTGTTTTGCCAGAAGATCTAAGTCTGCCATGTCATACAAAGGTATTGCTTTGATAAACTGTTAAAGTTTTCAAATAACACTCAAAAAAACACAGCTGGGAGATGTTTGTGGTACCTTGCCCTATGTAAGAGAGCTGATTTTTTAAACAGAGCCTTTAAAGTATTTACCTTCACCTTTATCTTGCATTTAACACTCAACAGCAAATTAAATTTTGCTGTGAAATACAGTTCTTTGCCAAAAATTCAAAATCCAGGATACGTAGGGTGAATAGTTCTTTTTATAGATCCCCCCACTTCTTCCTTTTGAGTCTTTACAATAATAAAATGCTTGTGGGATTTACAAGATGTTAATAGGCAGAGGCTACTTTGAACTCATGCAAGGAGGGCTGTGTTGCCTGTTTTTTCAGCTGTACTTTACAAAGGAACATCTGAACTATTTTTATGCACATTCCTTATATAAATTTTATCTGAAGAAAAATAATTTATTGAGATATTCTATTTGAATTTCACAGGACTCTTGTTTTACATAAACATTGGATTTAACCCTGATTTTAAGGACAGTTTTGTGCGTTGGAAAACAGCTTTAGTAGTTACAGTAGAGTAAGTCTAGTTTAACGCTCTTCTACTGTTTCATTGATAAGCTGAGTTGGATTTTCAATAATTTTCTCTAATATATATTGCTAAATGGGGCTTGTTTTGTTCTGCTCTTTTTGAACCTTTTCCACTCTCCTGCAGCGCATTAAATCTGGCAGAGATGGCAGCGCACGAAGCCGCAAAGAAGGAAGTGGTGGTAAGTAGTCAAGGCCTCTGCCTAAATATCAGTTTTGACAGCATCCTGAAGAAAATAGATTTTCTAAAAGTGTTTGTAAAGCCTCCTTTCATCCTGAAACACACACAAGTATGCACTGAGTAATGTGTGAGTACTTCACAAATGTTGTTTCATTCTTTTTGAATTTTTTATTGCTGTATTAAATCACAACTGGTGGAGTAGCGTGGGTTTGGTCCAACATTTGTGTTACATATACAGATATTAGTGTATTCCTAAAGCTGAATTTCTGATTATTTTCAGTACTGTGGACTTGAATGTTTTTATCCCATTAACTTGGTATTTGAACATTTTAAACTTTGGAGTATTTACTTAAAGGAATAATTTATTATAACAAAACAGACCACATAAGCCGTGGAAAACCAGGAATTCACTGTTTCTTTATTTACCATGTGGCCACCGTGTAATCTGCTTTGTTAGGTGTTTGTTACAAGTTCAGCAGATTGTTCTCTGTAATAAGCATAACATACCCTTTCCTGTCTTAGAGCTCATCCTTCCCCTTTTCTCTGTATAGCAGAACTGATGTTCTGGAGTCTTCCCTAGAAGAAAGCTTCCTCTGTGGCTACTCAGTCTCCCTGATTCTTTAGATTTGCAGTGCTGATTTCCATAAATATATTCGTGCAGTGTAAGTCAGGAAACTGCTCTGTTTTGTCTTTTCTGCACTAGGTAGCCTGCATATTGCAGGGCTAATGATTTTTCCCTCCCATTATTAAATCCATGAAGTTAGTAATGTAAGCCTAAGGGTTTCCCAGTGCTGCTCTAAGAAAACTAGCAGACTTCAGGCTACTTCAGCCACCTGCATAAAAAACCCAAAAAACCAAAAAAACTGTATTTTGACCCAAAAAGGAAATGGCTCCTTTGTATCCTGCTTTTGGTTTATCTTGATATCTCAATGGGTTTCATTAGAAGATATCCCCTATAAATTATTGCCTCTCTTCCCTTCCTTTTACAGAGAAATAAGTTATGATTTTTTTTTCTACACTTATCAGATTCTCTAGGGTCATGAAGAGTCATGGCAATTACTAATGTAATCTGAAGATGACCTTAGAATGCTGTTACATTTATGTACCCTGCTTCCCTGGGTTTTCTGAGGGTTAAGAGTGAGTGTTAGGTACTTGAGACAGATCTCCTTCCTTTTTCAGCTCAGTAGTTTCACTAGAGAAGCTTTTAAATAATTTTTTGATGCATGGAAGAAACGACCATTCACCTAGGATTGAATTTACCTGTTCTGGGCCTCAGGCCAGAGCAATTCTTTATTTAAGTAACAGAGCAGGATGGAAGAGGATAGAGAGTTTCTGGGCTCTCCTTTGTTACATAAACCCTGTGATCAGGCAGCCGGCTGGAGGTGCCAACAAATCAGCAGTGTGAGACAGGATTGGTCCCTGTTCTCTGCCTTGAAGTGGAATCCGCTTCGGTATCAGCAAGTAGAAATGAAGAGCAGCACTGGTAGCAGGCGAGGGTATTTACAGCTGTGCAAAACTTTGCATCAGGTGTGTAAGGAAATGGCACACAAGGGTCTCTTTTCTTCCAGCTCTGTAGTTATCCCCACCCTCATTAGTGAAAAGGGGGTATGCTTCAGGAGGGAGAGAGTCGGTAATTTAACAAAATTACCGATATACATAAGATATACATAAGGCTCATGCAGAAAGAATGCTAAGACAACATAAATCCCCCAAACGACCAGTTCATCAGTATTTCCTTTAAAGACAGAAGTATCTATGGAAAGTTGTCTTTTTTTTTCTTTTTTTTTCTTTTTTTTTTTTTTTTATTAATTTAAAGGAAGTAAGAAAGCAGACGAGAAGTTACGAAAGATCAGCATTGACCTAGAACTTGCCCTATCAGTAATTCTTAGATTGTTGAGTTCAAGATATTGTGTCAAATATATGAAAGAGTGGAAAAAAACAGATTTTAGGAACAAGTTTGTATAAGAGCATGTTTGAGAAGTCTGGATTATACAAATTCAGTGCCAAAGATCCAGCCTTTTTGGAAATGACTCGGCAAACAAGCAGAGGTACAAAGAAGGTCCTGTACTGGGCCTAGAGTTAACTTCCTGCTGGGATTCCTAATTAAAAGCTGTGGTGAGCTGTACTACTTATATGTATCTTTAGAATGAGTCAAAGGCGCTGGGCACATTTTAACTGGTAATGTTGGCTTTGGGGAGCCTTATCAGCGAAGAAGCTGGACACTCAGAGCATCAGATGTTAAGGGCTGTGCTGTACTGAGGATGACTAAAAGAAACTTGAGCACCCAAACGTTTTATTTTGTCCAATGCTTGACTTTGTTCACCTGGGTTATGAGCTGTAATTTGCAGTTTCATAAATGCCTGTGCATGGCCTATGTGAAGACACACATGAAGTATAAACATGGTTTATTTTATTTCACAATATTAGCATGCTTTTGATAAATTAATGACTTCAAAAGGAGAAGGGGAAAAAGGAGAAATGTTTGTATACATTTTAAGTTTAGTCTTTTCCAGTGATGTTGCCAAGACCAAAAGGATCATTTTCCTGCACTGCATGAGAGATTTGCCTCAGCGAATTACTGAACCCAGCGAAGCATGGGATCCTCCTTAGTTTAGTACTTACTACCTAAGTTAAAGTACTTCCTAGCTAACTGGAGTCTGCATGCATTCCAAATATTTTAGTTATGATGCCTGTTTTCTTTCTTTCCTCTTACCAGCTCACTGTCCCCATACTTGTTAGCATTCCTAAGAGATTTTCTTTCCCCCAAGTATTTTATCCCTGTATAGTTATTTATATTAAGAGTATTAATAATTCAGGTTTCCTTGTTTTAGAAAATACTATCTAAAAATGCTTTTAAAGAGGAAACTAAGAAGAAAGAGAGCTAAGCCAGCAAGGTTTGTACTTCACAGGGCATCCAGTACTTTGCCAATATAAATTAAAACACAAGGTGTATGAGATGCAACAAAGCACACTTTCAGCAATATGATTGGTGTGTGCATGAAGGATAGACAGAATGGAAACAGAGAAACCAAGAAAACTGACATATATAACAACGTCAGTTAAAGTTTGCTCTTGTCTTGAGAGAAAGATAAGCTTTAAATCTAAAATCCCTAGCCAAAATTGAACATATTTGTCCCTCACTATAAAAAGTAACATTTTTTTCTTCCCACAATTACCAGATTTATGGTTTTCGATCTCACTTGGGTTATCTTGGAAGCAAATGACATTGATACAATCCTGTTAAAATTATTATTTTCAATTTAAAAGAGAAGGAAAAAAACCCAAGACCACAATAGTGTGAAACTTTGAAGGGAGCTAACAGTGCATCTGAGTTTAGGCAGTTCTCAAAATTTTTCTTTCCAATAATCTTTTCTTGTTTTCATACTCACATTTCTGTGTTTTTCAGATATATGATTGTAACATCCAGAACTTAGCAGTTGATGCTCTGTGGTTTTTACTGACATAAGGGATTTTTCTTTAATAGCATAAGGCCTTTATATATGTAGATAATGCAAAGTATGACATTAAAAATCCGTTCCTGTGGCAGTGTTTACTTGGTCTTTGCATTTGCCCAGCTCTCTGAATGGGGAGGTTTGTGCTGGATGAGAGGAGCCATGCAGTCTGTCAGGAGCCCAAAGAAGCAGTGTTGAATTCAGAAGATGAAAGGCTGAGTACTTTGCATTCTCCTTGTTACCTAGGCTTGTCAGAATGAATTTGGAAAGTAAACCATATGGGAATAATTTAGATGTCTTTGCCCTTTTTCATTTCACTGGTGACTGTGTCAGTTTGTCCAGCCCCAAAGATTTCCCGTGTTCAGACACCCTTTACCATCTCAGAGGGATCCGCTTATAAATTATGAAAGTGTATTTTAGATGTTAGAGCTGTAGGCATCCCTGGAAATCCTGAATGTGATAAAGATAAGAGGTTTTCTTGTTACCCTGCAGTCAGGACGTGACAATCATTTATATTTGCTAGGCTTTGTGTGCCTGTTGATGCCTCATTAATTACAAGTCATTGTGGGATGGTTCCATTGGCTGTGTGTGCAAAAGAGAAAAAAGGGGTTTTTTTAATTAATGGAGAAGGGAAAATAACTTGAAATGAAGAGAACATCTTAATCTGTTTTCTGCTCTGAACTCACCTAAGGAGTTAGTTAAACTGACACACCACAATTTTTAAAAATGAAAAGCTTTATTTGTAGTTTTTCTCTACTAAGAGCACAGCTTTGAGTGTTAACATCTGTCTGATTGCACCTACAATCAGAGGACTACAGGTAGGTATTTCTGAAACTGGAAATAAATTCTCTCTGTATTAACTGTACAAATACCTGCTCCTAATTCAGAGCAGCTTTTGAATAATGAAAGACCACTGCTGAACTAGATCACTCTCTGTATCTAAGGAAACCTTCACTGCAATGAATACCCAGTCCTTATTTATTAACTTATTGGGCCTTTATTAAATAAATGATTACTGTAGTTCATGTGGAGGCCATGCCCACTGCACTCACTTTGGGGTGAAAATGTGGACACCTACACATGAACTGACTGCAGAAACACAGCTCCAGATTTCCAATGAAAAAGCAACAGAAACTGATTAAGCAGAGCCAGTCAATTTATTTTTAAAATCTGATTTATAAATACATTTACTCTGTAAAATCATTATATTTGAGATTTGGATTATCATGCTGACATTACATTCCCCTCACAATCTGTGTTCAACGCCTTAACCAAGGACTATGCTTACAAAGACATAAATAATACACTCTGCACGCTGATATCTTTACAGTTCATTCCTTCCTTTCATCTGGTTAAAAGGGGCCATATTATTATATTTAGGATGTTTAAATTAGTCAATTATAATTGTTTTGTTCATTTAGATTTGTTCAATGTCTAACAAAAACTGATTTGAACTAATTTCTTCACATAAAACTTCAGTGGGAATAAAAAAGAAACAAAATATAAAACCTGAATTATTATTTCTTCTGTGTATTACTTTAGTGAAAGTTAGTTTCATTCCTGTAATTCAAAATGTATATTAATTTTTATAAAATATTTTTCCTAAATGGGGTAAAAAGCAGCAGGGAATAATGAGTAGAAATTGTGTCCCAAAAGTATGCATGTCTGTGATAAAATGCTTTAAAAACATCTCCCTCCCTGAAGGTCTCTTCACTGTAGGATACTAAAATCCTGAAGTTTATATTGCAAGCTTATATTCCTTAACATTGCCAAATTATGTGTGAATGTATACTGAATAAAAATATGTAGGTGATCCTGCAAACAGAACTACAGAAAGTAATTTCAAGATGAGATTTAGACTTCTGGCAGATCATGTTATGTGGTCAACAGAATTTTTAATAGCTGCCATGTTGGCAGCCAAATCCTGTATCCCGTGGTAAGGGTGTTAAAATCTTACCTCAAACGGCTCAGCAGCTAGGACATTCCTTCTGAGAGCTGGAGCTGAGGGTTTGAACTCCCTCAGGTGAAAGAAAGCATTGAAGCCAAGACCTCACGCTTCCTGAGCGCTGTCTGGCATCTCCATGTTATGCAGATAGTGTCAAGCACCTCTTCCTTTCTTGTGAGTGCACTTTAAAATGAAAGGTGCTCCTCTTCCTCGTCTTTAGGTATGCTCGGAGCTTACTGCAGTCCACAGAGACTTGATGTGGCTTTGCATATTAGCTTACTTTAAACTAAACGTGAAGAGCTAACCAGAAGGATTGTTAACCTTCCCTTCACGCTTGCTAGATATAATGCTCATACAGAAGTAAGGTGAGCAGTGTTACTTTGCTGATCTACCTGAGAAAGAGTTTTCCTTAGGTTACTGTTAAATGTACCTGGTAAAACTTAAGGATCCTAGGACATCTAAAGAAGCCTCTGTTTTCAGTTGTATTTTTTAGGGCAGTAAGATATGCAGGGAGCTAGTGGGTATTCTGTTATCCCACCCAGTTTGCTTTGTTTGCCGTCTTTTTCTTCCTTCTTTCACCTTCCTCTGGTAGTATCGCTAATACCCATTTGTGTGTTTGCCTCCTTCACAGTTGAAAGCATTTGTTATGCTATTTTCCTCTTCTTTTATTTTCATTACATGCAGTGCTTCCTTTCTGGGACCAACCAATTAAACCTGTGGACTTTCTTTGACTAGTTCAGTCTTCCCCTAGTGTAGTCTGCTGTATTGTTCCTGTCTTTGCAGCTCTTTGTTGCTCCTTACAACTTTATTTATAATTTAAAAAATTACTTGTTTTCCATTATGCAAGACTGCTCCTACTTCTATCCTACTCTTTTTCTAATTGATTACTTTTATATTCCTCAAAAAATTTTCATTCACACCATCTTTGAAGCCCAGCTCTCACCTCCTCGTTGCACTGTCCAGGGCCCACTGAAATCAAGGGGAGGCCCTTTTGTAATTTCACAGCCCTTTGGTTGAGTTCCTCTCCAGGCAAACCCATTGTTTTCTCCCTGTTTCTTCAAATCCTTTAAGTATTCCCTTTTTTCATGAAACCTGAAAATTGGTCCAAGGGAAGTGGATGTACATTAAAATACGTACTCTTTGCTTTGAAATTTCCGCTGTAATGTGTGTCTTGTGAACCTATTAACTGTTTGACATATGTGTGACTGTATGTATTAGATCTTTCTTGGAGCAGAGACATTGTCTTCCAATTTAGGGCTGAGCAAACAGAAGTCTGTGCTAGTATTTATAGAGAGATAAAGATTTGTCATCTTTGTAGAAGTTCAGGGGGGGATTGGTTTTTAAAAAATTTTAACAATATCTATTAAAATAACATTTGTAGTAAATAAGAATGGAAATGTGTTGCCAAGTCCAGACTTTGTAATTAATATTTGCTGAATGAAACTCATTCTTCCTCCTTAGAGATGGAAGACTTTTAATACCCACACTGTTTGGTGTTGTCAATGAACATGTCTCTATTTGGCTGCGCATCCTGCCTTGTGAATATACCAAGTCAAACTCAAAATGTTTTTTTCCCAGGAGAAAAAAATACTGCAAAAAGTTAGTTGTAGCAGACGAGATTGAAAGCTCGCCATGAATGTGAAAAAGAGATTCAGAGGTGAACAGAATATTTAAAGTGTCTGGAATACTGCTGTGGCAGGAGAATGTTAATCTGATGTTGTCTGGGCAGGAGGCAGCCCTTGGAGCCGACACATTCCTGGGGGCCCTGCTGCAAACAGAGCTGCCAGCACAGTATTTACAGCGAGGTGCAGGGCCAGCATGCTCTGTACACATGAGCTGTGCCTGCCTGCCACGCAGATAGCACATGGCAAATATACTCTTCTCATTAAAAGCAAACTTAGTGTTGCATTTAGCCTTGACAGTATTGAGCAGGTGGATCACGCTGATGCTTTAGCAAGCACACAAACATAGGAAATGTCCTGTGTACATTGTGACAGTGTTTATATTTATCGTGCTTATTTTAACTCAAAAATGTGGCTGTAATTTATAAGCAACTGAAATGTCAGCATTCAAAGCAGAAATATTTTAATGTGTTTACTCCAAAGTCATAAGGCTGTATATATTTTTTAAAAGACACCCATGTGTGGACACAGTGTCCACTGTGTTTTAAAGACCACTACTACAAATGAGTACTGTGTCTGTCATGAAAAGATGGTTTCATCCAAGTCCAGTTTAACAGATAGTAGTAGCTGAATTGATGTTATTCTTGTATCATGGTTTCACAGAACATAACAGCATGATATTTGTCTTTTTTTTTTTTTTCTTTCCCCAGATAGTGGTGGTACCAAAGGGGAAAGACTGAGTGCTAAACTAAAAGCTCTGCCTGGAACAAGTGAACGCTATGAAAGTAGCAGCAGTAAAGAAATAGGCAAGTGGACATCTTAGGCCTTTTTTATTTTCATGGTCCTCAGGGGGAGGAGAAATTAGGAGAGAGGGAAAAGAAAGTTGTTGGAAGAGCATGTAAAATTAGATAATTGGGGAAATATTTTCCCATTAAAATGAAGCTTTCTCTTCATTGCTCACGATGAAGTAATTGTAAATATTAAGAAATGCAGCCCATGTAAATGTTACTTTTGATATCTGTCTGCTGCATCCTTTATAGGATATAGAATGACTAGTTCTTGCCATTCTGCAGTCACAGGTTCTTCAATAAGACTGAAAATTCAAAGGGGTTTAAAAATCCAAATCCATGTGGAATGTGTTACTTCCTAAAAAGCCATTCCTCAAACAAGTAATCAGTCTTGCTGTTCCTTGCACATTTCCAAAGTTTTTTTCTCACTGTAGTATAATAAGAGAAATTTATTTAAAAAAAAAAAAAAGTTTTAAGTAGAAAACTTTTCAGTAGAACTCAGGAACTTAGCTCTTGTGCCCTGCCTCAGTTCCTGAATGCAGTGTTTTGCTGTTCTCCTTCAGCATTCATATGCTCTTTCGCTCTTTCTGGTCTGCATTTCAAAGACACAGACGTGTAGTGCTAATTTGTATTTTATTCTGTATGTTTAAAACCAGCTAAAGTTAAAGCTAAAATAGTTTGTAACTGTTTCACCTGTATTTAAACCCTAGATGCCTCCTACACAGATCCACTTGGCCCACAACCAGAAAGACCAAAAACAGCAGCAAGAAAAAGAACGGAGGAAGATGATTTTGCTGATGAAGAGCTAGGAGAGGATCTGCTTCCAGAATAGCATATGGGCCAATCGTCATTTTTTTAAATTCTTGTTAAAGTTTTAGCTGAAAATTTTTTAATTCATAAAGATTTTGTAGTGGATTTTTATAAACTATTTGTGAAATACTTTGAACATGTGGTACCTTATGTTAAAAACATGGATTTGTAACTGCAATGTCTTCTGTGATTGATTTTAAAAAATAATGGTGAGGTTATTTTACTCATGCAGAAGATCTACACAAGTACTCTAACACATTGCAAGCTGTATCAAATGTGTAAAGCTTTTGCTTTCAGAGATAAATACAATGATAATATGAATCAGAAAAGCCTTTAAAATTTCATCTTTCAGTGCAGAATACCTCAAAGCAACACATGTAGGGTTGAAAATCCCATATCCTTCATCCAAGGCCAGAATTTATTTAAGTCCTGTAAACTGTCAAAATCCTTGGTCTTCCTTAAGGTCCCAATTCAGCCAATCATTTTGCGCTGATACCAAAGAAAACATCTTAATTTTAGTCTATGCTTAGATGAACTAGGACCATTTTGCAGTCTCTTGGCAAAATGTCCTTATTTTTTGTTTTTCATTTTGAGTGATCAGAGTTGTCAGGATTTCAGCCAGTTTGGTCAGAATTGCTAATTAGATTGCAGCTTTTGATTCTTATGTTGGAGACTCTGGCACTGACTACACAGTGGTAGTTTTCTACAGCCAAAGCTGAGTAAGGGCAAAGCTAGTTACAGTTCATTTTGCTTATGAACTGAACAAGTTTGATCTGAAGTTACTGAGACATGTTAAATTCCTGCAGTGTAGGAATCACTTTGGGGAGATGAACAGTATTAGTCAGGTGTTCAGAGTTTCCTAATAAATACTTGACAAACTAGTCCACTGAGATGGCTTGTTTTTGGAACCCTGGCATGAGTTTGGTTTAATAGTTAGACTATTTTTATTCCACTTTGAAATGCAAGAACTCGGTCCTTCTCAGTGTTGGTGCTCAGACTGTTTCCCAGTGACAGTGGTGAAGTTCTCTTCGTATCTTCATGAAATGCTTTTTCAGGTTTTAAAGACACTGTCCAGTTTCACAGGATGTCTGCAAGTGCTCAGAAGTGTCCTGTGGGGTTTCTGAGCTGTTTTGTGTGTAGCATACTTCCCGTGGGACTGGAGCAGCATTCCGTCTGGGATTGTGCCGCTTCTACCTGATGGTACGAGCAGAGCATGTTCAGTGCTGTTTGTGGAACACCCCGAGGGGCTCACCCAAGAAGAAAGACATGGTAAGCTCTGGGCCTGATCCTTCTAAGGCGTGGAAAAGAGCATGAGAAGGAAGTGGATGGCAGCTGCTGCCTTATTTCTGTAAGCCTCTCTGGCCTGTGCCTCAGTCCTGCTGTATCTACTGCTCTGGTCGTAGAATGACATATTCCTGGATGTCAGTCTTGGAAGACCTAGGCCACCAGGATGCAATGTGCCAGAAGGAGGGAGCATTTTCAGCTACAGACTGCAGTGGCATGGGGTATCTGAGTTAATCACAGTAAGAGAAAATATATGGGACCATGGCAGAGAGTGTAGATAAAGCTGTGAAACAGTGCAGAAGAGAAGGCAGGCAAGATAATGGCATGGTCTTCTAACACAGAGACATTTGAGTAGACTCACTATAGTGGAGTGACCCTGGCTGGATGCCTGGCCTGTCACTCCCCTCTGCAGCTGGGCAAGGGAGAGGAAATACAACAAAGGGTTCATGGGTTGAGATAAGGGCTGAGAAAGATCCCTCACCAAATAGCATCATAGGCAAAACAGATTTAAATTGGAGATACTAATTGAATTTATTGTTAACAGAATCAGAACAGGATAATGAGTAGTAAAATAAACCTTCAAAACACCTTCCTCCCAGCCCTCCCTTCTTTCCAGCTCTACTTTCTCCCACAGTGGCTCAGGGTGACAGGGAATGGAGATCATGGTCAGTTCCGTGGCCTCTCCCTCTGCTCAGGGAGAGGAGTTGTTCCCCTGCTGCACCACGGGGTCCCTCCCATGTGAGATAGTTCTCCATTAACTTCTCCAGTGTGGCTCTATCTCATGAGCAACAGTCCCCCTCAAGCTGCAGCAGGTGGGTCACTCTTCCACAGGGTGTGGTCCTTCAAGGACTGGCTGTTCCAGCATGGACTCCTTTCCAGGGGCCTCCCACAGGTCACAGCCTCCTCTCAGGCATCCACCTGCTCCAGTGTGGGCTCCCCCACGGGCTCCAGTGGATCTCTCCACCCCTGTGGATCCCCACGGGCCGCAGGGGCACAGCTGCCTCACCATGGTCTGCACCACGGGCTGCAGAGCAATCTCAGCTCTGGTGCCTGGAGCAACTCCTGCCCTTCCTCTGCACTGACCTTGGGATCTGCTCTCACCCTGCCCTTCTCTGGTTGCCATTACATCTGTGCAGAATTTTTAAAAATTCTTTTTAAATATGCTATCTCAGAGGCGTTACCACTATTTCTAACATGTCCAGCCTTAATCAGCAGCCCATTTGTCTTGGAGCTGCCTGGCATTGGCTCCACTGGAAAATGGGGGAAGCTTCTGGGAGCTTCTCACCACCCCCTCTACCAAAGTTGGGCCATGCAAACCCAATACAATCTAATCAAACATGGCAATCACATAGGCATGTCCATGATGAAGTGGCAAGAAGTACCAATAACTTGGAACTACAGTTCTCTAGAAACACTCCTGCAGACATCCGAGATTTTGATCAGCAGCAGTTTCTCAATTCAGTTTGCCCAGATGCATAACTGTACATTGGGTAAAATTTTGTGGATTACAAACAATTGCACTTTTGTTCCAGCCCTGCACAAACTCACAGACAGTTCTGGAACATGTTGTTTCCTATGTACTGACTCCCAGGGACTTCTGGAATATGCTGTTTCCTATAGCATGAGGATCTGATTATATAATGCTTAGGGTTATGATGAATTTGCATGTTATTTTGCAAGCACAGTTGAGCTTGTGAACTGACAGAAAGCCATGTGATCCAGCTCCAACACAGGAATCGTGAGTCCCGCTGACAGTCAAAATGATCTAGCCCAGGTTCATCCACTTCAAAACCATGCTCACTATGGCTCCATCTCCTCTAGAACTGCAATGTTGCCAGGGCAAGCACAGAGCAGAGGAGGGGATGTGGGCCCAGCTGTTGTGTAAGACCAGTAGCACAGCCTTGGGCCATGACAATTCATCTCCCAGACAATTGCCTTGCATGATCCAAAGGTAAGCCTGGGCCAGGAACCATTATTTGGAAGGAGCTTCAGCACATCATCCGTCTTTGGTGTAAGACGTTCTGTATGAGAGAACATGGGATTCAAGGACTGGACTCAAGGCTGAAGAGTGATCCCTGATGGAGATGAATCCAACTGGAATCTGTTGAGAAAGAAGCTACATGCATGTCCAAAGTGCTGTGTCACCATGTTGAACACACCTGTGTGATTCAGGCAGCTCAGCTCTCCAAGGAAATGTGACCAGGCCAGTGGAGGGCTTGTTTCAAATAACTACTTGGGTTATATGGGATTATTGTGCTGTATAGGTGTGATGTCCCTGACCCTGTCCTTGGTTGGCATTTAGCTCGTATGCAGTGAGTTGTGTTCCCAGCTGCGATACCCTTGGTCTTGCAGTAGCTCTTAGAAACTGCAGGAATGAAAACCTGAATAAGCTAAATAATTAGATTTTCATCGAAGAAATTCAAGCAGAAGCTTTCTGTGAGGCTTGGTTGCACAAAACAGATCTCTAGAAACCACACACTGCATCATTTAAATCCCCATCTTGTGTTTATCATTCTGGAATTATTAGATTAACCATGTAAGATTCCTGCTATTATATTAATTTACTATTTTATGTTAGAAGAGCAGCCACATTAAGCCTAGGAAAATACTGACCCCCTCAAGAGACTGACTCATTAGGTATTTTAGCTTCTATTGTCATGAAAAGATCAATAGATCAATATTGAACAATCCTCAGTTGACCTCTTAGACTTGAGATCTTCCTCAGGAGACCAAATTACCTTTCTCTTTACATGTATGAAAAACATCTCTTGTAAAGGAGCCAAATATAAATGACTACTTGAGTAGTATTTTACTTATTTCTGAACAAGCCTAGCTCTATAGCATCAAAACATTCCTAACCCCATATTTCAAGTTTTTCTCTGAACATCCTTCACTACAGATTACATGACTTACTACTTCTAAAACAAAGCTATTCCAGAGTAAAATAGGAACTGAAAATTGTATGAAGGTATAGTTCATAGAATCTTAGAATGGTTTGAGTTGAAAAAGACTTTAAAGATCATTCAGTTCCAACCCCCCTGTAGCATGGGCAGGGACACTTTCCACTGGACCAGGTTGCTTCAAGCCCCATCCAAACTGGCCTTGAACACTTCCAGGGATGGGGCATCCAAAACTGCCAATAAATAAATAATAAAATTTTATGATAAAGTGCTTCGTTCCTTTGCAAGACCAGTATGAAGCCATAGGAAATTAATCCAATTTACTACATTTTGATTGTTCTTGATGCCAAGGACATGGATGATCGACTTCATGGAAAAAAGGTTATTTTTAACCTGTTTGCTCCTCAGTTTCCCCCTTGGCAAAATGTAGTCTTTTGAAGATTCTGCACTTCTCAAGAATTCACTTTTGCAAAGTTAAACTGTCCAACAACTGTAAAATATGCTGAGATGCTGCTGCAGAAAATGCCATGCCATGGATGCTGCAAAGCAGTATTACAATGCTTACAACTGCAGGGAGGACACATGGGAACAGAAAAGCCTGGGTGGCAGGTTATTGGCAAAGAGAATGAGAAGGAGAAGGACATTTTCAGGTAGAAATTTAAATTCTCCCTCCTGAAGAGTTATACCTCCTGGGATGCCAGCTGAATGTTTGTTCCACCAAAGAAGATGAGTTGTTCAACATGAAAGTCTGTATGATGATTTTAAAACCTTTTTCACATCATTATTTCAGACAGATAGAGGATCTCATTAACACTTTAGCAGGATTAGAATAAGTATTTGGAATATGCCAGTGTAGGCAATTCTGCCATTTTTGTGACAAGCATATCACTGTGGTATTGTTAAAAATGTTCGTCACAATAATGTGATGCATTTATGTGTGAACCATAGAAACCAGCTGTCTTGTGCCAGAGCAGCTATGGAAGACAACAACCCCAACCAAAAAATGTCCTGACAATGCTTGAGGATTAATGAGTCTGGGAAGGGCTACATTCTTACATTTACTGTCAGGTTTTCACCATCATTCCAATGGTTCTGAAACAATTTTCCAAATTATCATAATGATCTGAAAAGAATTTTTTTTCTCCTGCTATGACATATTTTTCTCCAGCTGTTGGTAACAGTGAAAGGTTTTGAAGACACAAACCTGGTGTGTCTTTCATTAAACACATTTCAGTGTTTAACATGGCATGAAATGCTCTGTGGTGGAATCAAGTGCAGAAAATGCTTCTCCTTATTTATATGAACTCACAAAAAATGTCTTATTCTTGCAGAGCTTAGTTTTCTTTGGAACATCCTGACTTTCTCATAGCAGGAATGTGAGGCACTGAACTTATTATCCAACACTGATCACTGTGGTGATAATCTCAGTAGAGAGGTAAATACCACTCCCAAATATAAATATTGAATGACAATCTTCAGAAAGAACATTTAGAATATTAAATAAAAATGAAATACACAATTCCTAATTAATTGATTGAAATATCCTGTATTACATCAAAATCAGGATGGATTTCTTATTAGTAAATATTTTTTCAATATTTAATTTATATAGATATTTTAAATCTCCCTCAAATTCTAAAAAAAACCCCATAAATTAACAGCAATGACAAAGATACTGGTTAGTAACTTCTTGCAGTCATGGAAGAACCTAAGTTGCCAAAGTGTATTAGGGAATATATTGACTCAGATGTCTCTAGGGTAGACAATGCCACAAGTACTGGCATAGCACTCTTAGTTCCTCTGTAATGAAATCTCATTTACTGCCCTTCTGTGGTTCTTACTATTTGAATCAATGTGATTTTTCATAAAACAATACAATGCAACCATCGTACAGAATTAGAATAGTACCTAGATAAGACACAAAGCCTTAAATTCAATGGCAATTTAATGCCATGGTTTTTCATCTGCTCTGATTTTTTGATGCAGACCTGTCCCAGAAATGTTGATGCATATAAAGGAAGTACATAAGACTCATGTTTTGCCAAGCCAAGTATGACATCCTCATGACACTCAGAAGTCTGAAATTTCACATAAGACAAGATGCTGGTTTGTCTTAGGAAGAGTAATATAAAAAGACCTGTGGTGATAAATATTTGCCACGTTGCCACACATACCACTTGAAGGTGGTGAACTAACATGAGGCCAGGTGCATGTCAGGGGTTAGACTGGACTGGGCTAAACGGACACACACTTTGTCCCAGTCTTTTGCCTGAGGATATGACTGTAAAGGAGTTAGTTTGGAACTCAATTTAAGACTGTCCTTCCTCAGAGCTGAAATCGGATTCAAACTCCACACAGTTAAAGGTCAAGATACTGCTAATAAGTGATACTGACCTGTGAAGCATATGGCACCAAAATCACTAAAAATTGTCATGAGACTCAACTGTGTGACTTTTCAGAAGCCACAAAATCAAGTCACTTCATTACATTCTGCCAGACCATTCTGCTTCAACTCCAGCCTGTTTGGTGAAGTTGATGTCTTGTATTTCTGTGGTACCAGTTTGGGATTTCTCAGTCCTTGTATGATTTATGATCCCATTTTCCCTTATTCCTAACCAGTGTTTTAATATTTAACTATCCCTATCTTAAATGTCTCAAGAGATGTGCAGGACTTAACAGAGCAATGAAATACTTGATTCGAGTGATGAATTCTAAAGTCTGATTTTAATGCACATCATTTCAGTGGAACCACATCTTTTGTGAACTAGAGTACTATATATATGCTTATTTTTGTGGGTTGCGCCAGAGACCATGAATACATTACATCATGTGTTTTTAAAAGTACAGAATAGATGGAGAAGCCATTAGAGGTGAAACTCACCTCAACCTCCTTTAGGTAGGTACGATACAAATTTTTCATACTCTGAAGAGGTTTCTCTTGCAGTTAGCAGAGGGGCCCTGCTGTGGGTGTCTGCCCCAGGCCACCTCGGCAGGAGGAACGGGAGCATCGGGCCTCACGGTCGCCAGCCCCAGCCTTCGTGCTGGACATCAACCACTTCGGTGCCTGCTGGAGAAACGACTCAGCTGGGATGGAGAAACATGCCAGAGGTGCTGCCTGGCGTCGGGCAAGTCCAAAATCCAAAACCCCTACGAGGGACAGTGCCAATTGCCCTAAAGTGTCTGGAAGAGTCCGGGCCAGAGCTGTCCCTTCCCCAGCTGTAAATCCCCACATTTTTTCACATCAGCCTTGACGCTTCGGCTCCGTCTGGGCCAAC
>VWZN01011472.1:636408-657975 GCA_013396955.1 Regulus satrapa | reverse complement strand
CGGGCTGAAAGGAGCCGAGGCGGGGTCCCCGTGCGGGACCGGCCCCGGGCGGCTCGGCAGGCGAGGGGTGGCCGCGGCACCGGGCCGCAGCCCGCAGGAAAAGGGGCTAAAGCACACGTCTAATTAGGAGATACAAGGTGACTATGGAAGAAATTGTGTGAGGAATATTGTAATGGGCAAAAAGAGAAATCAGTGAGGTGGAGTAAGCCGTGGTGGGATGGAGCTCACATCCACATCCACACCCACCCGGGAGCACAGACGACCCTCGAAGAGTCACTTGGGCATATTCTCATATGTGGCAATGAGAGGACCCTCAGCAAAGGACCACCAACAAAGAAGCACCTCTTGACTCTGCAGCAGCCACAGAGGGGCTCAGATGCTTTCCCCAAAGTGGGACTCTCCACTGTTTCTAAAATACTTCAGGGTACAGTCTGTGTCCCCACCAACAGCACAGTAATCTTCCCCTACCAAGCACTCCCAAGGGCTCCATGTCCCCTTTGCTGCAGGAGCGTAGGCAAGGAATGAGTACCGCAGTATTCTACACTTGTGTTTTCAACTTGGCTTTGCAAACTTCCTACCCCCGAGGCGGAAACAAGGGCTGACAGACTATTTTTAGAGGACATAAAAACAACTAAGTAAAGTAAATTTGTTGTGAGGGTGGTCAATATAGGAAACAAGAGCCTGCACTTCTACAAGAAGCTCTAGAAAAGCTTGGAAACCACTGATCTAGTATACTAAACCCAGTGTGTGATCACATTCTCAGAAGACTATGAAGTTTTCTGGTGGTTTGAACAGGACTGAGTTCTGTTTACAGCTTTCTGTGAAGGACTTGCAGACAACAGGAAGCTAAAATGCAAATTTAAAAGGAACTTTCTTGCTACTTTTTATATGCTATCCCTGGTATATACTTTGATGCAGTTCCTGTGTATTCAGCAAACAGTTGTCTCCTTGTTAGACTCTCCAATAAATATTTATTTTATGGCATGGGTTTTGCTCTCTTTTCGTGTAAGAAGTAATCCCTACAGAGAGAAAGATGGGTTATATTTGCTCAGTAAGCCTTTCATAAGCAAAGTATTTTTAGAAATACATTTTCTCTAAGAAGACTGAGGATTTTTAAGCTACGTCAGAGTCCACAAAGCAAATACCATGAACGAAACACCTACCATTGGGCTCAGGTATTATTTAGAGTTTTCCAAAATACTAGTGCTCTCAGAGAATTGCTCCTCTGGTTGGAAAAAAGTGCCTTCTGTCTTTACATCTCGTTGGGCAGGTGTTAATTTTCACTTGGAGCTCTGTATAGACTTACTTCTTAACAGAGAACCATCTGCTTTTTGGGGCTTGGCTTAGAAAAGTAAACCCACGGTTACTTTTTATCAAAGTGTTTTCAGACAGACCTCTAACCATTCACATACAAGTAACTTGGTGACATCTCCAAGCTAGGTATTTTAAAAGATAGTGGGGAAGAAGTATTACACCATTAAAAGCAAAATCTAAAATTATATTCAGAGGGGAAAATGGTTCTCTAGGGTAAAGAGGCCCGAGTACTCTGTCTAGTTAACAGACCTCATTTACAGCTTTTTTTGGTGACTGCATTTTTACTGTATCATTAGTGTGCAATGAGACAGCAACAGATAAAAAGTGTAAAATAAAAGATTGCTAATGTGCATTAGCTATTACCACCTGCTATCTCAGAGATTTTGAAGCTAGGTGTGAAAATTTGTTTTGTTCTGTGGTCTTCAATGGGTACCCTGGAAGCTTCTTCATCCCATTTGGAGTTACTCCATGTCTTTGAGAGGGACACACAGCTCCCCATTAAAGGCTGCAAGTAATGTCCCATTATGCTTTGTCAATGGTTAACCAAATTCACTTATACAGTCCTAACAATTTCTTCTCCATGGCTGGAGTGTTAATCTGAAAAGCTGCACATGGCTCTCTGACATATTACGGCACTTTCGTGACTAGCCTACTCGCATTTAATTATTTCCCCTCATAAATTGCTCCCCTTCACAGATTCATTGCTGTCTCCTGAACTGCTTTCTGAATCACCAAAGTTGTTCTAGTGGCAAGCACTCATACATAAATTCACTGTAGGCAGACCCTGCTTGTATGCTCTGATAGGACACTGCTCAAAGGTTGAATTTGACTACTTGAAATTTGCATCAAGATGCCTGTCCCATTCCAGCGTCTCACAGACATCCTGCTCTCCGGCTTCTTTTCTCCACCTAAAGACTTACAGTGCAATTCATTTCTGCTCTGTGCATAAAGGCTCTTTTTTTCTTTTTGATGTGCATTTTAATGCCTGAGATACCTCAAGCCGTTTCTCCGTCTTCATTGGTGTTGCAGCAGTTCCCATGTTACCATCTGCAGATTTCATTAACATACTGTTTATACCCTCTATTCCAGGCCATTAATAATAAAGATATTAAGTCTGGCTCTACTTACCTTCCCCTGAATATCTCCCCAGGCACCTGCTCCCAGCTGTTTAAGGCTGCTGCTTGTAATTCTTCTGTTCACATGACTTTTCAGTCCAAGTCAACTGGAATTTTTTCATATCAGCATTTATGAGAAAGAATCAAATATATTACTTAGATTAGTGTGTATAAGGTTGACTTTACTGCATCATCTGTATCCCAGGCCTGTCATCCTGTTTAAGTGTGGAAGAATTAGGTATGGCTGGCTCAAAGCTCAGATAATCCTTGTGTGGCTTCTTTTCCTTGTCTTGTTCGGTGCTTACTATTTATTTTCCATTGCTTGGTCTTTTAATTTGGTAATACAAAAATCAAGACTTACATAATTTTTGGCTTTCTGCAACCCAGAGATTGGTTGCTGTACTCAATCAACAGTCAGGATTTGTACACGGATTGCACCACAGATCCATCTGGTCCCTGACCCTGCTGCTAGCAGGAACCAACAGGTGGTATTTAATGCAAAAGTTAGGGGGAAAATACTAGTTTGTAGGTCTGATACTGTAATTCCATCCTGGTGGCCACAGGAGATCAGTATATAACTCAGGGCACAGAGTTTAATCACGCTAGGCACTCTTTGCTCTGCAGAGCATTAAAGAGACAGTAGAGTTCCCTGAAGTCAGTTGAGCATCCTGGATTTGCTCAGCAGTTCAGGCAGTTGGGCTACAAATTACTCAGCTTTTTTATCAAACAGAGCCAGCAGCAGAAGTTCTGCCATGAAATCATCCTTCCATGAAATCAGCAGGCTGACTTTGTGCCAGCTTGTGACATCTATCCAGGGGTTGCTTGTCCTTTTTAGCAGTGTTACACGGACAGTCAATGAAATTCAGAAAGCCTGCTTCTACAAGGAGGTTCTGGCATGGACCACTTGGCTACTGCTGTGGTTCAGAGTTGCTTAACAAGAATTCATTATATGGGTGAGCCTGCAGACCCTGCTAAAAGCACAGGATAGGTGCTCTTGTTAACATTTACAGAAGACACTACCATGGTGAATCATTAGCATCACAGCTCCAGAAAAGTTCCTCAGGGACAAGAGCCCTTATAAAAAGGATTAATTTTAAATGTCTGCCTAAAGGTTTGTGGGAGTAACGTTAAAAAAACGTTCAGCTGATCCTGCTGAAGTCAGCAGCACTTTTACAGGTAGTGCGGATTTGTGATTCCATTTGTGGTGCTGCAGAGCACAGATGACATTCATTAACCAGCTGTGTATGTCAGATCTATTTTTATTTTGGATGTCTTAAGGCTATAATGACAATCATAGCTAGTTTGCAAACACACTTCTATGTGACTTTAGCAAACGTTCTTTATTTGTATTCAATAAGTCATTCATGTTTCTGAATTTCCAGATCCTGTGGCTTTTGTTTCTGCCTCTGGGACCTAATCCTGCATCTAGTAATGGTTAATTTACAAAGATTTAACTTTCATTGTCAGTGTTGCTCTGGTGATGTTAGTCGAGTTACCTAGTCCCTTTCTCAAACATTGCCCAGCTTGTTTTTCTGTTTTTCAACAATCAATTTCGGTTTATAACCATCCTTGCTTTAGTGCTCATTTACATAAAATCTTAATAAAAGTAATACAGGCAACTAATTTTTCACTGGTAAAAGTCAAGCTTGTCTGCAGTGTGTTTGAACAAAGTCATACAGCAGGACTTTCCTTCAAGTAATACTCCACTGATTTTCTAGAAGCTTATCCAAGGCTTTTTCCAGGATTTAACATTACCATGTGGCATGATGTGCATGTCCCAAAGATGCAGCCAAGGGAAAGAACACAAGGGGATGCAAAGCTGCCATCCTTTTTAGTTGAGCATGTGTGTACAACCTTTCAGAAATTCAGTTAGCACTGGGCTATTGTTGTGTAAGCACTGTGCTACCTCTAGTAGTAATACCTACGTTGCTGCCTGTATATAAAATAAACTAAGCATAACATGAACAAAAGAACACCTGCTATAGGGAAATACATGTCTTGGCAAGGGGGAAAAAAAGCTGTTAGCTCTTAATCCTGTAAGTATTTTGGAGTGTGAAGGAAGGGGATGATGATCTGCTTATTAGACTTTTGATAACATCCAGCTGTTAGCGCAATGCTAACAGGAATTTTCTGAAGAGTCGGCTCCCTGCCCCAGCTCAGCATCTGACCCTGTGGAATCAGAAGCTTGGAAATTACGAAGTGACAATATTATTAAAAACACTACATATAAAAGTAGTGGGACAGGAGAAGGCAGATTAAGTCTCTGCAAGAGTTTTACTTCTGACAGAAAGTTTTCTCTCGAGTTTCCAGGCTTAGTACGTAAATGGCAGGAAGTTTGTTTTTCACTGGGAGCTCTCAAAGCACTCGTAGGGTCATAAGGAAAAGCAGCCGAGTCACACTTCATTAGCAGTTCCAGTTCAGCACAAACCTGCTTCTTGTTCCCAGCAGATGGGAATAGAGCAGCCCAGCACAGCTCACTGCTCCTGTCACTTGTGAGCCTGGAATGCTGGCAAGGCAGACTTAGCCTTACACAGTGGTGACCTGAGTTCACAGGACAAGGGCAATCCTCATGGAAGTGTCTGGGCTATCTGCTTTGCAGCAGGGGCCACAGCAAGTGACACAAGGCACTTGAGTACCAGTGGGAACTTGCACTTCTTTGGTTCTCCACCATTCTTCCCAACTCTGTTCACCTCTTGGGTATAGGAAAGACGTAGCAGGAACTTGGAGCATGCATTTTTACCTGGTTAATTAACCTGATCAAAAATGTTTACCCTCTTCCAGGAGACGAAGTTACATCATGACTTGTAGTGGTTGGAGTAAAGGAGAGGAATCCAACTACAGCAGCTGAGGCAGTGGTCATTCCCTGCACAGCCTGATTATGCTGAGTTCATGCAAACAGAAAGCAGCAGATCCAGCTGCATTTATTCAGCCGAATGCTGGGTGTTACTGGTGTTTGTTAGTGGCTCCGACCCAAGTAGGTCTGGGTTGCCTAGAAAGATGCAAATGAGGTTTTATTTATATGGCTTTTCTGGAAAGGTTTGAGCTGAAGATGCAGAACCTTATATTTTAAAGTGAAATTTGAGTTAAGGTATTAATTTCAGGAGGCATTACTTAGAGGCTTCAGCCTTGAACTTCTGGTCTGGATGCAAAACCACATCTATATTTTGAATCCATCATAAGTTTGGATTCTCTCTGATTCCTTCCAGTCTTCACATGATATACTGACATCGAACTTAGTAATAGAAAAGATTTTTTTTTCCCTTGGAAAGTAGAAAACCATGCCACAACCACACATCTTTCAAAAAACCCACCTCATTAATACCTGACTTTTTCCATGTGGGAATTTGGAGGAGAAAGATGGTTGTAGACCATGATTCCAGTGACAGTGTTCTCCTGCTATGAGTGAAACCTCTCACATTTGCATGCAGAAGCACATTCATGCTTTCCAGTAAGATCATAAACCAGGTGCTAGAGATAATAGAGGAAATACCTGACACATGGTGTGTTTAACAATCCACCACTGAAATTACTCACACTTGAGTTTGAAATGGAAATGTATCACAGTAGAAAGGCCTTTGTTCCCCTTTCTTCCCTTCTGTTGGCTACCAGACATTTTATTTCACACTGGTGTGAGATCCTGTAACATGAAGGTATTTCCTGGGGAAAGTAAGCGAGTATAACTGGGACAGAGGAGCATTGCAAAAAAATATCGGCAACATTACAGATGTCTGGCTATAAGAGAACTTGCGTGAGGAAAATAAACCTTTAAAATTTATATATATACACATAATGGTCATTATATATATTAAAAAAAATCTCTTTTCCTTGATGACAGGATAATCAAGTTTGTGTTTGGCAAAAGCTGTGATTCCAGATTTCCTCTAACTGGATAAACTGGCGATACTTTTGAAAACAGCAGCTCCGTTCTGTCTCTGCTTGTTCACTCTGGCTGGTTGGTGCAGAGCTCTGTGTGCATGTGGCAAGACAGCTGACAGACCAAACCCCAGCTTTTGATGGAGTTACTCTTCAGTTGAATGAGTTCCTTGATCAATCCTGTGACCAGAAAAACATCAGTGTCAACCCAGGTGTGGGTGTGAGACAGAGAGCCAGGCTGCCTGTTCTCACAAGGACAGATTTTGTTGAGTAGCAGGGATGGCAGCCAGAGCTTGAGGCAGACTTGGGGTTCTGCCTCTTCCAAACCTGAAACCTCTTCTCATCTCAGAGACAGCTTGAAGAGATAAAAGGCAAACACTCTGATACCAAAGGAAGTGCTGCCAACCCTGGGAAACATAATTTAGAAATCGCTTTAGATCTATTAAGATCACTTTAGGATTATTAAGAGACCCCACCTGGAGGACTTAATCCAGCTCCGCGACCACAACAAAAAGAGGGTTGTGGACCTGTTAAGAGTGAGTCCAGAGAAAGCCATGAAAACACTCAAGAGAGATGGAGAATGTCTCCTATAAAGACAGGCTGGATAGGACAAGGAAGCTTCAACTGGAAGAAGGCAGGTTTAGATCAGATACTGGGAAGAAGTGAGGCTGGTGAGACATGGTCACAGGCACAGGTTGCCCAGAGAAGCTGTGGATGCCCCATCCCAGGAAGTTGCAGTTTATCTCAATATGAAAATGTTGCTCGTCTATGGTTAGAGGAAGATACAATAGACATTAATTAGAAAAAGCAATAGAGTTCTGCTTTCAAGGGGACAGCACATTTATGACCCCAAGTATACTAAGGAGAGAACCCTATTGCAGAAATAATAGTACAATTCATTTCTATTTAAATGACTAAGTTTTAAAACATCATGTCATGACTTTAAAAACAATAATGTTAACAGGAAATTGTACCACTTTTTGAAGAACTCAAGGCAGATAAAAGGTTTAGAAATACCCAAGTGTCCTTTTTAATACCCTGTTTACCCATTTGGTCCAAAATGCAAAACTCATTCTATTTAAGTCCTCGAATCTCACAATTCAGAAATCCAAACACTTCATACTTCCATGTGCATTGTAGGACCTAATCAGTTCTGTAAAGCTGTTCATGTTTTTTTCTTTACACTTTACAAATTAGAAGCCAGACAGTAACAGCTACAGCTGTTTTTCCTGGCAAAGACAACAAAAACATTCTATAATTTTTACAATTATACAATAATTATATCAATATACATAAGATTATATATCTTATGTATATTGATATACATAAGATATATACATAAGATTATATAATTCCAGATGAATTCCAGGTTTTAGAGGTACTAACAAATCTTTATTTCCTCCCCTCTAGGATTTCCTATGATCCCACGAGATACCCTAAATACATTCCCGAGGCCTACTGCCTGTGCAAAGGCTGCCTGATGGGGATCTTTGGCGAGGAGAGCCTGCACTTCCGCAGCACCCCGGTGTTCATGCCCACGGTCATCCTGCGCCGCACGCCTGCCTGTGCCGGGGGCCGCTACGTCTACACTGAGGATTACATCACCATCCCCGTGGGCTGCACCTGTGTCCCCGAGCAGGAAAAGGAGGCAGAGAGCGCCAACTCCAGCATAGATAAGCAAGAATTGAAGTTGCTGGTGGGCCAGAACAAGCCCTCGTCGGAATGAAAAATGTATTAGAAGTCATGTCTCAGTACTGGCCTCCCATCTTACCCCATCAGGAAAGTGCACCGCAGCAGCAGCAAACACACTCACTTGCCCTCTTTTTCTGCTTACAGTTATTTCAGATATAAGAAGGAAAGTCCAGTCATTCAGATCATCAGAGATGGCAATTCATTCTACTTCCTTAGCTCATGTAAACTTGTTTAGTTAATTATTGCAAACTCCGAAGTAGCCTTTTCTTTTTTTTCCCCCCTTAGAGCATTTTATCTTTGCTTATTCACAGTAAATTTTAGAAGATGATGCAACTGTAAGATATGGTAGCTATTACTATAGCAGGCTACTGGTTGTTGATATTTTAAAGGAATCTCTTATATTCTACTTCTAAGTGCCCTTATATAAAAATCACACAGCTGCCATACATGTGACAAAGTTAAAAGGATAATTTCTCAGGCTGGGAGAGCCTCCCTTTATACTGCATAAACTCCAAGCTTTGCCTCCAAGCTGTTACCTCTTTGGCTAATTTATACACTACACCAAGGAAACCTTTGCTGAGTTGGGAGTCATTCATGAAGCAATATTCTATGTGCTTGCTATTTTAAAACTTGCTATATTGTTAAAGGTACCAAGATGTTGAGAAAAAACATGCTAGAATATGGTAAAAATACAGACTTTCTTGATGTGGGCTGTCTAATTACACAGAAAATACCAATTAGAAAGAAAGCATAGTTTGGGTCTCAAGAATTCTGTATTCTATTTCATCCATCACTGACTACTTCCCTTCCTTGTGATAAAGCTGTGCTCCATGTAGCTGAAATGACAAAAGCTTTTTCACTGTAGGAGAGGAGATTCCCCATTAAGAAGTAAGTTCCGAGGATCGGCTTCACCTCAGGTACACTGCAGGTGAGCAAGTAGGCTAGGTCTTAACTTGCAGATCCTGCAAGAAGGTAATTGAGTTAAGTCCCAGCCAATCCAAACTTGTTAAATCCAACTGATTTTTACAATTACTGCTAATCATTTCTCCTTATGCTACACATAACAGACGATCACCACCACAAAAGCTGATCCTCTGGCGGACAGGCAGCCTTCCATCTGTGCAGCCTACTGCTGATGGAACTTGATGGCAGGCACTCACCAGAAACCCTGCATGCACAAAAAACCTGCATTTCCAGGACAAGAGGCTGAAGTTGACTCAGCCTAGTGAATGAGAATCAGGAACGACCAGCATGCCTTGCACAAACATAATTCCTCAAAGGGCCACACTCGCCCAAATGGATAAACCTCTGAATGCACAGCAGATAATCTCTTTCACAGCTGAAAGATCGCGACTGCAATATCTTTACAGAATAAACATCATGTGCAGCAATGTATCTGCTACATGAGGAATCTTGAAATTTGCCTTAATTCATAGCAGAGATAAGCCCTTACACTACATAAACACACACTTCCTTGGAGTGTTGTTGGATGAAGAATGGAAAGACTATGAGCTAATCACAATCAAGTAGAAGACAGAATGAAAATCATATGACAGCTCCATGTCTTGATGCATAATTATTGACTGTGCTCTCTCTCAGTCTAGCATAACAGTATTTTTACAGCGCAATCTGTGAAACTTCTTACAAACCCTAAAATAACTTTAAGAGCTCCAAAAACAAATAAAGATTCCCATCACAATGTCAGATTGAAGTCTGTAGATGTTTTTTGTGTAGATGCTTTTCCTTAATTCTCCTTGTCTTTAGACCTGTGCTTCTTCAGATTGTGATGCTTCTATCTCAAGGGGATCCTCAAAGGGGAGTTCAAAGATGGTAATAAAATGTTGGTACTACTCAGAGAACAGCTAATTGCCTGGCTACTGCCAGCAATTATAGGTAGGTACCTTTTCCCCAGAGAATGCAAATACTTGCAGCAGTTACAGCCTCTTTTCCTTCCTCCAAATGTGGAGGAACTTCTCACCTTCAGAGGGGCTCAGAAGGGAGGCTGACCCACAAAACTGGAGAAACACTGCACTAGGTGATGTTTCTGTAGCCTGATGCCTTTCAGTTTCACCATTACATTGCAAGGTTTATCTCCACATGTACACTTAAGGCAGTGTGAAGCTGAACCTTCAGACTCCACAGCACAGAAAGCAAAGTCTTCACCCTAACAGGCAATAAAATGACCCCAAACAACAACAGCAAAATGTCCAACCATGCAGCACTTAACATTCAGTAAACATCCAGAGAGGCTGCCAGCTAAGTCTGGCCAAACATTTGAGTTCCAGCAGAACTCATTGTCTGCCCACACACTTTTGTTATACGAATTTGTCTGCAACAAATTAGCTATTAGAGCACATGGATATACTTGCATTATGTGGAGGAAAAAAACCCCAAAACCTTTTTTAAATTGCAACTCTCTTGTCCTCCAGACATAAATTATGGAGTAATTTCGAGGTTTTCCAGTAACTAGAGCATGTTCAGGGAATTCCTAGGAGGTGCAAGCTAAAATCAGGTAAATGGAATGTAATCCGTTTCTCCAATCCAGAAAAAATCCAGCTTACAGAAAGCTTCAGAAATTGGATGATTGAAAGTACTTGAGAACTGCAAAACCCCCATGGATCAATAGAGCGCTTGTGTTGGCAACCTCCGTCTGGTCACACTGCAATAAGTGCAGAAAGCTTCCCATGGTTCAGGCATTTTTATGTTATTTTTTTCAGAAGCCCATTTTTCCTTCTTAATCCTCCTTTTCCTCTGTGACAGACTTTCTAGCTGAGCCAATTTGCCTTCTGATCCCACTTTCCAGTTAGGTGTCTCTTAAAAGCTGTTTATGTTTTAGCACAGGCAACTGTTTGATATTTTCTTAGTGAACAACTGCTTGTTAATACTTAACATCAAAAGCTATTAGCTACATGAACACTTGCTGGCCTTCAAAATATCCTTCCATATATCCTTTTCCTCCACATTACTCATGTGAGAAAGGTTGAGTGTTAAATGTAGTTTNTTTTTTTTTTTTTTTGTTATAACTGAGGTCAGCACATCATGGATTTATATCAATTTCACTTCAAATGTGGTGTGACATTTTCCAGTTTCCAGCCCTCTGCTTACAGCTGCCACAGCATTGCCTTTAATTTGCATGGGGGAGGGAGTGTTCATTGGAGTTGCTTCAAGGCTTCACAAACTGTTGACAGAAGGCAGACATGAAATGCCTCACTGAACCAACTCCAGGCCCAATAAATGCAAACAATTCAAAGATAGAACTATCTGGCAGCTGCAGCCGATTTAAGAATTTTTTTTGTTGTGCCAGGAAAATCTTTTCCTTCAACAAGGTTGTCCCTGGAATACATAAGGAGACACAAAACACAGAACAATATCCTGGGTAAAGAGATTATTTTCTTGTCTGTAGTATTGCTTAAGGTAGTTTGGAAAAATCCTATCATTCAGGAAGGCTGAGGAAAGCCTGAGATGCTAGTTTGGGTTTACTTGCCAGTCATCACCCAAAGGCATCTGTCTGAATAGGTGAAGATCTACAGCTACAGGTAAACATGGAATTGCACGGGGGAACGTGAACATGAAAGCAGCAGGAGGAAAAGAGGAAAAGGCTGTGATGAAAGTATAAACACCCATGAATTTCGCTGGGTGGGACTAGGGCATGGCGATAACAGCCTGGACTAGGGTAGTTAAAGAGGCTGTAGCACCTGTGACTGTGCAGTCATAAATGCCACTAGAAAAGTAACATGGTGCTGACACTTCACCAAAGTCTGTTCCAACAGAAAGTCCATCCATGAGACTTGATGCTGGTATTTTTTTATTCACAACCCTGTTACAGAGGAAAAGAGGGGCTTGCTGTCACATACTATTTCTTTACGTTACCACGCTGGCACAAAACACAAATTCACTAGGGATTTTTGTGACTTGTACCCTTCTCAGAAACAGCTACTTTCTTGGAATCAAGTATGACTAAAAAACTTACCTCCCATCACTGATGAAGGCTGTAAATACCACTAGTCAAGCTCTGCTTCGGCAGCTGCCTGCACTCCCCAGGCTTTTAAGAGGGAACCTGGTGGACAAGGGGCTGCTCTGTTGAGTGCATCTGCACAGACTGTCGTGTACCCTCAGTTCCGTAACTATGCATCTTCACAGTGCCCCTTTTCAAAGCCGTCTGACCTTCACATGAGAAGCACCAGTGATTTTCTTGGAAGTGAACTTCTTGGTACAACTGAGTAGTGCACTTTTATCTTTTTGAGAAAGATCTCTGATGAAGTTAGCAAAGTTGACTTTGAACTCTGCTATGGAGAACTCAATAATACACACCAAAATGAAGCAAGCAAAGCAGCAAAATAGGTGAGGCTTCAATTTGAACAGCACATTCTAATTTAGGTGGGTAGCAGGGGAACACTATCATCCCTTCTGGCAATCACATCTGTCCCACTTGAAGCCTCTATGTAGTTTATAACAAAGTTTCCTGAGTTATTTCATGGTCTCCATCTGCTTGGTGTGCAAGACACTGAGGCAATCAACCAGTCTGAAGTATAGATTAGTGCCAACAGCTATGCAGTTACCATTCTGGTTTGCTTTATTTTCAAACTGGCCACATAAAAGTGACCATGTAGCCTCGCGGAAGAGAACTAAACCCAGCTGTATTTCACCCGTGGACAGTCATTTCCAGGGGAATCCTGGCTCAGCAGCAAGGACGGCGTCTGGTTGGAAAGACAAGACTTAGAGAGCAGAAAGGAGAGGCCAGTGCCTGTTCTCCCTGTGAGCACTTCCTCCGCTGCACTTCCCTCGCTTGAACAACACCTGTGACCATCCGAGAGAAACCAAGGCATGTGAAAGAGGAAGAGAACGGTCACCATGGAACCCAGGAACACTACACACAGGGAGGAAGCAGCAGGTATAAAATGTGAGGAGGGAAAAGCCTTAGGAAGCTGTGTCCAGCTCAGACAGCACCATTCTCTGAGCACTGAGAGAGGATTATAATCCATTTATATTATTCCTGCTCAGCTGTTTACTCCAGCAGATGGGAAAAATCTGCACCCAAACAGCAGGAACATGGGTATTATCACTGCCTTATAAAAAGTTCTCACAAGCTTAAGTGGGTTTATTCCCACCACAAAATAAATTCAGTGCTTGATTTTATGTGATTCATTTTGTAGATGCAGAATTTCTTTTAACCTTTATACAGTATGACATACAAAGACAAGTGCTTGTCTTTTGTAAAGTGTTTTAGAGATTTTATAAAAGTGTTGAATGCTTTGAAATTTATGAACTAACTTCCACCCAAAAATACTCCAGTAGTATAGTCAAAAGGTTAGTCAAAACTGGCTTTAAAATTCCCAGTTATCAAAAATCTCTACTTACGCAAAGTTTTTCCAATGTATTACCTATTTTGACTGAAACATAGTCCAAACCTTGTATATAAAATCTAATATTTTTCAATTTGAAACAGTGGCAGTTTATCAATATGTTATTCCTCAGTGGCCTTGTAAGGTTCAATGATTTTTAAGATGCTTCTATTCTACTTTGCTGCTGTCTGTGAAGCAGGAGAAAAAGATAAAACCAGGCAACTGGAAAAAAAACAAAACCATTCTTGTAACTATAAACTTGACATACCTGTAAATCCTCTTTAGTTTGATATTGAAATTATTAAGAAGCAGCCACTATATTTAATCAGAGCCATGATGATTCAAGATTTAAGGGACATGTATGGAATATTACTATGGAAGTATTGAGTTGTTTGGCAATAATGATTCTGATGCCTGCAAGGCAAACACCTATGTGTTATTTATAAGCTAAAATCACTTCAAAGAGGTCCCTGATGTGTCCTCAAATGGTAAAAGCTACCAGTTAAAATTAAACACTAGCAGAAAAATTCCCATTATCCAGCACTTCCACTGTTTGGTCTGAATTTACCTAACATGAAACACACCAACTGCAAATGCTTACTCATTTAAAAGAGAGAAGCTATCACACTATGTTAATTCCAGCTATCCCAGAAAACAGTACTCAGGGACAAATATTTCAACCCTGAGAAATGTGGCATAACTGATAAAAACAGAAAGAAGCTTGACTGAAGAAGCTGTAGAGTTGTAGATGATCTTAGGAGAATCAGTCCAGTCCAGAAGCATAATTCACATAACATCGAAATTCATTGGCTAAATTTCGTGAGTGTTTTGGAATAAACTTGCACATTTTCACACCGAGATACTTTGTTGCCTGTTCCTCCATGACTGCACCTGAAGCAAAAACAATGGATATTCAGTAAGGAAAAAACAGTAACAAAATGATTGAACTTCTTTAATAGCTCCTCCCAAATGCATACATACACAGGCTGGTATTTTTCAAGCAGCTACACTCTCAGCCTTCCTTAACAACAGAATCTGCTGAAAAACTTAAAATAAATCTAGAACAGAAGACATCCCAAGGAAATGAATGTCCAAGAAATTTCATAAAAATAAGTAGAGGGTATCAGTGCCCTTTTTACAGAAAGCAAACTTGAACTCAGTCTTCTTGCTATATTCCAAGGAAGTTAAATGGTAGGGAGCCACGGGAAATGCAAACTGATACCATCTGCTCTTCCCCTTACATAAACCACAGTGTGATACTTGCAGCTACACACTGATAAATCACTGCTTTGAGCAGTACTCTGAAGGACCACTATCCATTCTGAGAGCCACCCTCGTGTGTGACTGCCACACACACTTAAACCAAGGAACAAACTTTCTATGGCCATATTATTTTAATGCTTCCTTATTTTGTCTGCTTGGTTGCCTTCCCTCAGATTGTACATACAGAGGGGTTCTGTCCCTTGCTGTTTTGGAAAAGTGTCCCAGATGCCTTCAGATAACAACAGAGTTTAAGAAAAGCCATGACTTGGGTAGACACACATCACTTCTCAAACCAGCAAGGGCATCTTCCTAAAAAAGGACCCCTAAGAACAGACATCTAGTGATCTAGTTTCTGCTTTTATCACTACTTTTTAATTCCTTCTGCTGTATTTCAGTACCCAAGACATGAACAGTAGCTTGCACCTGTGTTTGCCATTTCCAGATTTCAATCATTGCAATTATACAGAGTGGCCCTTCTACAAGAAAAAATGTATTTCTGGAATTTTGCTCGATGATCTTACAATTCTTCAAAAATTTAGTAAAATTCATAATGTCATAGAAAAGAAGTACTGACTTGAACTGTTAACACACACTTGCCTTCTGTTTAAAATTAAGGTTGAACTCAAGTACTCAAACAAAAAGCTCAGGATATATATTCCTCCTTAAATTAACGATAATTCAGCATTATTGAGTTAGTATTTGCCTCATATAAGTTTGTCATTAGAAAGAGAGAAAAAGGTACTTAAGGGGCCCTAATTTTTTTTTAGTTATACCTGTGCAAAGCAGAATCTTTCCTTTTGTTAGATATTTGATGGTCTCTGCAGTCTTTTGAAGACATTCCTCAGATAGATAGGGTGGATCTGCTATTACAATGTCAAAACTGTGTGGCAGGAGATTTTCAGGTAAGTCCAAAGGGTGGTTGTAATCATAGAAAATAAATTCTTCTCCATACACAGAAAACCTTCTGTCATATTCCAGTATACACACGGAAAAATCTTCCCCATCCTGCTTTTTCAGTTTCTGGTACACACTTGGTGCACTAACACATGCTATCCTGAAAAAGCACAAATAAAACTACCATTTTAAAAGGCAAACGACAGTAACAAACCTCTACAGCAGTCCTCAGAGAGGCTTTGGGAAAACATTTTAAACATTAGTCTCAAAAATGTAAAGTATTCTTCCTCCATTCTAACAATTAATTACTTTAGTAACTAAGTATGAAGGTCCTTACCTGTTCAACCCCATGCTACATAAAGATCTTACACTTAACTACAGAGAAAATCTCGTTTCAAAAAAGCAATGAAGTACACACAAAAATTGAAAAATTACTGTTTATAAAAGCAGGAAGAAACCCAAGTTTTTTCCATCTGTTCTACAGAAACATAATATATAAACTAAGAGAATAATTACAAGTCAATAATATGCTCTGAAGCACTATGTATTTCTCAAAAAATTAAAAAGATTCCCAGTTGACTTTTACAGGGCACAGCCTACAACATCCAGTGAAATAATGAGCAGGAAGATCAGCATAAACTATTAACTAAATAACATCAAAGCACTTTTGCAGCATCTCACTTGAACAAAACTGAAGTAAAATGAGTAATTAATTAATTTGCATGCTCATGTCCACATAGCAGAAACAAAATACCTTCAGAAAAGACATGTTAAATCTACAACACCATTATTAAAACCTACCTGCCACCTTTTCCAGCTGCCAGAACTGCTTCCTTAGCCAGGTACGATGCAGTTTCATCACTGTACCAAAACTGGCTCAGTTGCTGAGAAAGATAATGCACATTTACAAACAACATCAAATCTTCTGGCTCTGTTATGCAGAGTTACGTGTGGTGAGTCATAACTGAAGAAAACCACGGCCCATAGCAACTTCTCAGTTCACAAACTGTAAAGCTGGAAAGGTGACTGTTTCCTGACAGTCTTTCTACTTCTGTAATCTAGTGATTTGCAAATTATTTATGTGCTCTTAAATTGAGTCCCTTCAGCAAATGAGGAAAAAGGACCTTGAAAAATGACAGTATAGGAAGACAGAAAAAGGCCAACAAAACTAAATCAGAATGAATCAGAAAAAGAAGACCAAAAAAAACCCCACCAAGAGACAAATCAGAAATCAGCCTATCACAAATAAAACAAGCAGCAAAACAGCCATCTACAAAAATAAAGAAATACACACAAAAAAATAGATGTGAAAGGAAAGATCACTTGTTACACTGTGTTTGTCTCAGACTCAGGGAAGAGTCTTTACTACTATCACATGCCAGGCTGGAGTTATAATTTCCAGAAGGGACAGAAGGGAAGCTGCTTCTGTTAGCAGCTTTATTCCCTCTCCATGTACTTTCAGTTTGTACCTCCATGCATATGTAGAGCAAACAACTATATCCAGATTTAATACTAAAAAAAAAAATCTCCCTGCAGTGTTGCCATCCATTAGCAGGAACATCTCAAGTGTTCCCCTCTTTAATTGCATTTCATCAACCAGCCACAGAAGAAACCTCAGTCAGGGCTACTCCTCTATCTGTGCTTTATCCACCGAAATTTATAGTTTCTTACCCAGTCTTCTTCTATTGAACCGATGCAATATTGATTAAAGCCTTGGGAGGTCTTCATGCCCTCTCTCTGCTGCTGTTCCAAATAGAACTCCTGGAGGGCAGCCAACGTATGGGATGAAAGCTGGGGAATGTCATCATCATCATCATCCATTTTCTTAGATGTCAACAAGAAAAAAAGAAATTAATTAACTCAACCCTTTTTAATGGTGACTGTTTTTTACAACAGCATAATCTTGTGAGGTAAAACAACTTCCACCAAGAATGTAGCTAACTAGGAAAACCTCCTAACAAAGGAGAATTTATTCCCTTTACTTAAGCGCTCTTAAATCAGCGAGGGGCCAATTGGAAATAACAAGTCTCCACAGAGAATTCAGGAAGAGCAGCAACACTGTTCCCTTTCTATACAACATGGATTTGGCTTGTGCTCTTAGAGGGAAGTTGACATTACAATTCTTGGTTTCCTGTGCATCTGGAAAATCCTATAGAAATTATTCCCTTCCTTCCTACAAATAATGACAGTTATTGGTCATTCCTTTTTATGTCCAAAAGCCACACAATTTTGACTCCAAATGAAGTAAACGAGCATTTTAGTTCAGCATCGCCTGGTTTTAAAGACCTTCCATAAAGAAGTTTCTCTAAACGCCACAAGCCTACAAGAAAAACAAACAAACAAACAAACAAGCAAACAAACAGGAAATCAGTCAAGAAGCTCCAAAAAAGACACGGTATGTACCAATAGAAAAGTGCTGCCATTTTCAGGAAGCTCCTGAAGTGCATTCTGTCAGGCAGCATCCCTGAGCCCTCTGACCCCAGGCAGCGCAGCAGGAATGCTGCTGCCACGTGAAAAGTACCTGAGAAAACTGAGAAGGGTTCTTCTCTCAGGGGACCCATTTTCCCTGCACGCAGCCTAAGAACCAGCACAGGAGCAGTGCCTTTAACAGAGCCTGGAGATAGGGATGCGCCTGCATTGTGCAGAAGTCACCAGGAACTGCCAGCCACCTGAGCAAGGAGTGAACATTTGGAGTAATTTCAAGTGGAGCTGCCCATGGCTTTTCTCCTCATTCCCTGCTTTGCAAGGAGAGCTCCAGAACTGGCAGTCTCCTCCCATTCCACCCTTTCTTCTGCTCTAGCAGAGCTTTCAAGAATGAAGTTTCTAAAACAGCTTCTCCCTACCTGCTGGAAAAATGATACCTTACCCTGGCACTGTGAAGATAACCCTGCCATTCCTGTGACACAGCACACACCTAAGGAAAGCTCTTTTCTGCAAAAGCTGCCTTTTCCAGAGTATCATTCATTGACTTGCTGGCTTCTCAGGCCAGGCTGCCAAACAGGGAATTGTTCACAACCCAAACACCCTCCCTATGGCATTAGCCTCACGCAAGAGAATTCTGACATCAAGCTACCTAGAAAAAACCAAAATAATTTTCCCCCTAGTTTTCCATTGAAGAAACAAATGCTTTTAGGCTATATGCATTCTTAAATTACACATTATTTAAAGTATTTATTATAGAAATAACTATGTCCAGATGGATAACACAGTTTCTAGGCACAATCATCTTACAATACACAACACTATGACCCCTTTAAGGTCCTATACAACAATTTATTTTTGTTGGGACGTGGTAGAAATTTACAATCACTCCCTAACTCACAATTTTATTTTTTTTAATTAACTGAATGATACATACAGTAATCTGATTTGTTATTACCCCCTAAGCAAGAACACATCTACACTTTGACACTAAGAAACTGAAACAGGTGCAAGGTTTCAGTTTTTAAGTCAAAAGTTTATTTTTTAAAATTTTCTGTTCAGTGAGCCCATACTGGCATTTGCAAGGACTAAATCCATGCCCATGAAACCAAACCCTCACAGACAGAGTTGCTGATGAAGAATTTGCCATTGTTTCAGAAGATAAAAAGGCATACTCCCAGAGATATCTTTTATCTATGAATAATTTTTAGTTGATTTTTTTTATAGCCTTCCTTTTGGTTTGTAAGTTAAAGCCTTAAGAACCAAGAAGTAATTAACTGTGAGGTTTTGCATGGAGAGGTAACTCACAACATATGGTAGAAGTATTACAAACACCTATTACAAATGCCTCCAAAATTCAATGTAATTTTTCTGAATGCATATCCTGACTCAGGTATTTAGCATTAAGACATTCTCATGCTTAAGAACTACATCAGAAAACTCTTAAGCATAGTTTACGCATACAAGGCTTGCAAATTCCTCCAAGGGAGAGAGTTCTACTGCTTGAAATCCCTTCGTTATCCCTTCCATAAAGTTCACTGCTCCCAAGTCCAGAAGGAACCCTGAAAGTTCTGTGGGAGGATGGGAAGAAACACGGAAACCCCCAGTACCTCAGGCACATAGGGAGTCTTTACACTCTTAATTCCCAAGGCCCCTGAGGCTTGGCCCCAGGCCCTGGGTCCCTCACATGCAGACCACGCTCTATCCTCACAAAGATGCTCTCTGAAAGCCACACAGGGGGAAAATCAGATCTCCAAGGACAGCTCAAGAGCACTGCGTAAGGTTTAGAAAAGTCAGGCCCATGGTGAAGTCAAAGTCCACCTGGAGGAAAACAGCAGAAAAGGAGGTTAGCCCCCTCAGATAGAGTGGAGCAGGAACAGCCAGGGCTGTGTTCATAGGGTAAAATAGCACCTGGTCGCTACAGGGCCAGAACTACCCATAAAACAGGAAAAATGAGGTGACAAATTACACCATGCAGTGCAGCAGGTGGGATGAATGGGGTGGACTCCCTGTGCACAGCTTAATCTCTCTCCTATTAGCTGATGCACTGTTCAGGCAAATGTCATCAATGCAGAGTGAAAGCTCTCCAAAGAAAACGAAAAATAATTTAAGAGAGGTAAAAGTAGCACAGGAGACTCCAAGGCCTTGCCCACACAATAATGTTGTATGTATTTAACATCAGTTTCTGGTGGTCAGAAAAGGCTATTTCTATACAGCCAAATTCTAAAACAGAGCGAAAAAAATACTCAAAGTTAGAAGACACACGATGGAAAAATTAACAGTCTTTCCTTCCCATTACATTTATTTCACTTGTAGTTATGACCACGTGGAGAACAGGTGGTAAGGAAACAGCAGGAAAGACTGCTAAAAGACCATGGAATAGAAACACAACTGGAAAGTCATGCTGGGAAGGAGGAAGAAGAGGACAGCGTTAGCCCTTTAGATCTTTTACCAAGAATATAAAAAGCACATGTGCAACTTCAGAAAAGATCTTATTCTAAGAGTAACCTTGACCAAAAGACAGAGAGCACAAAATTGAGATAAATCCAGTTGTCTGCGTTTTTGGTTTTTTGGTTTTTTTTCCCAAGCTGCCTAAGTCAGTCTTTGAGGCAAGCAGCTCATCATCCATGGTGTTTTTAGCACACACCGAGAAAAGTTGGCCAGTGGTGTGCAACCGTAATGAAAATCAGCTGGAAGGGACTGCAACTACCTGTCTGGAGTAGAGAAATCCTGATCTGATAGGCTGAAAAGCAACTAAATGTCTGGACTTGTGCACTGATATCTCAAAAGCCATAATTTCACCATGCGTCAAAATGACACAAAGTTCATAGAAGGGAAGCTCTCAGAAGATTACCAAATACGCAAAAACTGCACTGGATTAACAAAAGTAAAGCCATGTTATAAATGGCTATTAAATAGTTGGCTTTTCGCAAATATTAAAATGAAAAGTAGTATGTGTAGTGCTTGATTAATATGATTGTTTGGTTCTGCTATTAATAAAGAAATCAGAAGTGTGGTAAATATCTTTGTTACAAGATTTAGTTTTCTTAAACAAATAGTAAATCTCTCACGTTCTTGAGAGAACGCTTATCAAGAGAGACAGAAAGTCTGGAGAGAAGAATTTATGACCAAAGAAGTGGACAGGCCAGAGCCATTTGGGGAAGGGGGGCTGTTGTTGAATAATGCATGAAAGTGTATGAATATGTAACAAGTCAATGCATTTAACGAAAGGAATCTTACGTTGAGGTGTGCTCTTTTTGGCAGCACGCCAAGAGACACCCGGCCGACTGCTTTTTGCCTAATTATTCTCCTATTATATTTCTAATAAACTTTAAAAACTATAACAGAGAAGTGAACCTCGTTTTTCACAAGCCAGAAGGCCTGGTAGCTACTTCAAGCAAAAGGAAATTACGATGTGTGCCAGCTCCACTCCCGTCATTTTCAGCGAGCACGGAGGGCGCGCAGGCAGAGCTCGGCACCGCCGCTCCCCCCTACACGAGGCCGACGGGCCACGGGCGGCTCCCGGAGGAGGCCCCTTCCTGCTGCCCCCTCCCCTCGAAGGTGTATCACTTCGAGGGCACTCTGCAGCCACAGAGAACCTCCGGGGTGAGTCCGGACGGCCCTTCCGCGCCTCGGCCGCCATCTCCCGCGGG
>VWZN01011472.1:612634-627310 GCA_013396955.1 Regulus satrapa | reverse complement strand
TTTTTTTTTTTTTTTTTTTTTGGTAGGCATACAGAAGTCAAATAGGTCAAATAGAAGCAATCACCAAGCCAGCAGGAGTATGAATGAACAGAACTTATTTCCAGAAGCCTTTGCAACCATTTCATGGATGTCGCTAAGCAGAGACATCTCAGCATTTCTCTAAAAGAAACGTAAAATGGCATGGAAAGATCTCTTTTGAATACGTGAGAATGAAAGGAAAATTGAAGAACAGGAAAGTGTAACATCAAGCAGGAAATTACAAAAAAACCCCAAATCTTTACTAGGACAGTATTTCTTTAACATATAGTATTATTTTTAAATGAAGGGCAAAGGAAATTTTTTAACCACCTTTAAAAGTAGTCTTTGAAAGTGGGGGTTCATACCTTAGCTAAAGTCTTGATACTCCAGAATGCTGTGTGTCTCTGCTTGTTACAACACAATGGGCATAACAAGGAGAATAATGGGTATGCCCCATTATTATACTTTGCCCGTTATTATATGCACATTACTTTGTCCACCTTACTTTAATATGCACATTGCTTTGCCCAGAATACAAACTCAATCTGTTCTCCCATTCATCACAATATGAAAGAGGATTTCAAAACTTTAAAGTTAATAAATATTTTTAAATAGTAAGCCAGCTTTAGGATTAATAAAACAATAGTGACAGACTAGTGAGTGACTCTAATAATAGAGCTAGTTATAAAAGAAAGGATGACTGAGTGTATCAGTTACTCAGTCAGACCCAGAACATGGAATATCTGCTATGATCTCTTTGAAGACTTCAGTCCAGATACCTGACATCATAACACAGCAGCTCCTACTGCTGCTGATGTTCCCAGGCTTCAGTGCCCTTCATCTGAAAAAAAAGGTTTCAGAACTTCTGCCTCATCCAACGCACAAACTCAGAAAAACTCCAGAAGCAGTTTCAAAACCGGTAAACCCCAATTTAAAAATAAAAACTCAGCTATTACAACAGTTTGAAACAGAATGATCTGCCAGGATCATTGTATTTTGTGCAAGTACACAGACAAAAAATTCTTCAAAGAAAAGCACTGGTTTCAAGAAAAAATTGAGAGCAATACCCCCGTTCTATAATTATGCAAGTTATCCTAGAAATAAAATACTGTCTGGGAAGGTACACTATTATCCATAGTATAGTGTATATCTATACACTATTATCTAAGAAGTTTTATGGTCACTTTGTAATGTGTAAATCTGCCCTTGCCCAATTCAAAGAGAAATGTATAATAAAGAGATAGCATTTTTGGCCTTGTGCATCCATGCTTGAGACACGGATTTAACTTTAAAAAATCAAAAAAACCAAAGAAACAAAACCTTAGATCACGTATAGCACAGTATTAGAGATTTGTGTCTGTTGTGAGATTCCGGCTATTGTGACTAATTTTGAGATGAATAGCTGAAGAATGGCACAGAATTGCAAACACGAAGCTATACATAGCCATATAAAGGCGTGTATCAGACTTTTTATATAAATTGTAAAAACACATGGGAAATATCTAACAGCATAATCTAGCAGAGATCTTAAACAGAAAGGCCCACTTTTGCCTCTGTGTATTTCCACAAAAATAATCTTACTAGACATGCAGCATTTGTGTTTGCTTCAGCTTCCTCTGGCTCATGACAGGAGACAAAGCAGGCCTTGCTTTCATATTCATGTGCTGCTCTCCCTTGTTGGTTCTATATACTCAGGGCACTATATTCTGCTATGATTAAAGCTAAAGTGCTGATATAAAAAACCAAGCAAGAGCAGAGCAGGCGGGAGAGCTCTGCAGAAGTGGGACTAGATTCAGCAAAAACAAAAATCTCCTACAGCACAGATTTCCCAATTACTCTTCCCCACTGGAGTCAAACAGGCATGCTTGAGTAAAAGGGTTTGATGCCCCTGTGCTACCATAATTGTTTTAGCTAATGCCCCAAACCTTACAAAGTTTGCCAGTAATTCCTACCTTTAGGGCTGTTATTGCTTAAGCAAACAGTTCAGTGTAGAAATACATTGCAGTTGCATGCAACCCAGGTGAGAATCAAAACACATACTGAAAGTAAAACTACACATGAACCTTGCATTAGACACTCATCCAAAAGAACACGTCAACATGAAGGGCTGCAACAGGTACACAGCAGCTCAGTGCCAACATCCTAAACCAACTCTCAAGAGTCAAATCTTGCCTTAAATTTCATATCTAAAGTATATGAGCTTTTTTTTTTTTCTTTTAAATTAAGGCAATGAAATGGCTACAGTTCCTAAAGTTCATTTTAGGGGAACAAAAATATACACCTTTTATTTTTTCTCTGAACTTTAGGCAGCAGAACATCACATAAAAACGTGCATTGCATTAAACCTGCAATGTCAGATTGATGTAGAAAAACAAAACTAAAAACAAGTTAAAATACCATTTGGTTTTTCTTCCCCATTGGAACACAAACTCAAACTTAAAGAGAGGAAAAATAAAGCTTAAAATCAGCTAAACTGTTTAGAGCTTTAGATGTATCTGCATCACACAACATGATTTCGGGTAGAAAAGAAATCTCTAGGTTTATATGACCATTCATATTTTAAACCACTGCAGGGGGAAAGGCACTGGATTTATTTCATTGTGCCCATATCTGTTTGCACATAAATGGAAAAAAATTCAATTCAAATTTTCTGTTCATTCTCTTCCACACCCAAGTATGACAGATTGCAGCTAACACATAATAGCAGAAGCTGATTCAAAGTTGACCTCTCCTATTCCATGGTGTTATGTTCAAACTTCCAGGCTCTCTAGAATCTGAGATGGCTGCAAAGAACCCAGAGACAGGTACAAGATTTAGTCAGCATTCAGCATTTCTCAGTGCATTTTGCAGAAAGGGTCTAAATTAGACATAGAGTTCTGCTGTTTATTTTACACAGAGAAGTCCACCAACATTTGCCATAAATTCTTCTAAACTCTTTAAGAAGGCCATCTTCTGCTTACGGTCCAGTGTAGGAGGAGTGCTGCTTGCAGTAAGCTTGTTGAAGGCATCTGCTAACCGCTGGTAAATTACTGGATCTTGTTGAGTTGATAGCAATGTTTCAACTAACTCTGAANAAAAAGAGAGAGAGGGGGAGAGAGAGATACAATATATACAACTTCTCTCATCAGGACAAGATCCAGAAGAAGACTGACAGAAAAACCATCAGTACCTCTTCACCTGTCCTCACAGCCTTTTACCTACCTCTAAACCAGATAAAATCCTGCATCCAGGCTGGGTATTTCAGCAAAGCTAAAGAAGTCTTCAAAGCAAGGTACAATGTTTTGCAGTGCCGAGTAAGATCACAATTTTAAGGCAAAGGGCCTTCTGGCACTTCCTTAGCATAGGCTTATTCCTGCAAACTGGACTGTTTTTTTCTTGCCCGTCCCATATTCCATACCAATCATCTCCTCCCACAGGTTCTCCATTTTCTAGGGTTCCTTTCCTGGGACAAAGAGTTTAGATTCCTTTCTAAGAGTTTCCTACTCACTCTCATGCTTATTTAGATAGAAACAAAAGACAAAAGACATGTCAAACATGACTAGAAGGACACTGTCAAGGGGCACACACCTGAAACAAGTCCAAAGGGACTGAGCTCTGGGAGCACAGGTGAAGGACACGGGAGTCAGGATGGCATTCCCTCCATTCTATCCACGAGGGGCTGGGTGAGGGTAGACACACCAAGAATTTGCCACCTCTGGCAAATTTAAAAGGGCTCCTCAGAAAAGATGAAACAGGCTGAAAGAAGGCCAACCTGAAATACTTGTGCACACGTGTGTTCAGCTTTGGAAGCAGAAGGTGCTAGAGCTCCATGCGCAGGTTCAGGGCTGCAACATTACTGCAGACACTGATATGTGGTGGGACAGGTGGCATGACTGGAGTGTTCCAAGGGACAGGTGGAAGCTTGTTAAAGCTCTTCAGGGCAGAAGATGACAGAAGACTGACACTTCTGTGAAAAGGCAGCTCAAATTAAAGATGGTTTTCTACAGATGGGGCAGCAATCTAGTTGAGTGCTTACGTATCATGATGAGAAGAGAAGCAGTAAAGATTAGATCATCTTTTGGGGTGAGATCTCATTATAAATCCCCAGAACAGGGCTTTTAGTCATCTTAAAGCAACTTGAAGAAGTTTCCAGATCAGACTTACAAGAGATTATCTCCCTGACATTTGCTCACGTAGGCTACCCAGGGGAGTGACTTTGCATCTGCTATTCACAGTTAGTAAGAGCTGGTCAGGGATGTGGTAATTAATGCCAGCCTTTCAGTTATCATTAAATAGTGGAGTTAAGGATTCCTGAGAAAGCGAGGAAAGAGGGCAGCCAAGTACAGAACCTGGACATCATGAGACCAGATGTCACCTTCTTCAAGACTGGTGGGTGGGATCCTATGGGAGTGAGCTCTGAAGACAAAACAAGCTCAAGAGAGCTGACAGGTCTTTAAGGAAAACCTCTTCCAAAGCACAAGAATGGTCTGTCCAGATAGAGAGGAAAACAATAAAGACACTGATTCAGCTAAGCAGGGACTTAATGACTGAACTCCAGCACAAGGGCAACACGAATGCAGAAAATAGAAGCAGGAGCTGCTTTAGAGGAGAAAAGTAGAAATATCGTCTGGACAAGAACAATAACAGAAAAATCAAGTTCAGCTAAAGATGAATTTAGCAAAGGACATCAAAGACAACAAAAGCAGCCTCTATCAGTACTTTAACAGTAAAAGAAGGAATAGGGAAAATATGGTTCTACTGCTGAATGGAATAGATGATATAATGATAGTAGACAAGAGGTAAGGCTGAAATAATCAATGCTTTATTTTGCCTTGGTCTTCACTGAAATGTTTTTCCAGATCTTTGTGACTAGAGACGGGGTTCAAGGAGGAGATGAATTATGCATAGTAAAGAGGATCAACACAGGGATCTCTCGAGAAATCTTGATGCATGCAAGTTCATAGACCTGAGAGAATCTATCCAAGGGCTCAGAAAGCTGGCTCATGACATTCATTACTGGCTGCTCTCTATCACCTTCAAATGACTAAGACAATCATGAAGCAAGTGCTCCTTGAAGTTATTTCTGGGCATGTGAAAGTCAAAGGACCCAAGGGAATGGCGAGAAGTTCTGTCAAGGTAAGTTTACATTGGGTATTAGGAAAAGGTTCTTCACCCAGAGGATGGTTGGGCACTGGAACAGGCTCCCCAGGGAAGGAGCTACAGCAGCAGCCTGACAGAGTTCAAGAAGTGTTTGGACAATGCACTCAGGCATACGGTGTGATTCTTGGGGATGGCCAGGAGTTGGACTCCATGAACCTAATGGATCCCTTCCAACTCAGCATATTCTGTGACTCTGAGAACAGCTAGCATGGATTTGCCCAGGGTAAATCATGCTTTACCAACCTGTTTTCTTTGACAAAATGACTTACATCTATGGCCAAGATGAATGCAGTGGATGCCGAAGGTCAGCAGGTCTTTAGCAGCTGTGTACTGCACACTTTCAACCAATCTAGGATTTTATTGTCTAAATGGGCGAACTACTACACGTGTAAAAACACACCTGTACCATCAGCCTGTAAAGGATTGAGGCTAATGGCTCATGTTCCACCTGGAAGCTGGTTCCAAGTGGCACTGAGAGCTCTCATCTCTCATCATTGTCCTGTTAAATATTTTAGCCAGTGACCTGGAGGAGGAGGGGAAATACACTCTTCTCAAGTCTGGAGATGAAACCAAATTGGGGAGTGCAGCCAGTGCATTCAAGGACAGGACTGACATTTAGAGACACTCAGGCTGGAGCAATGAGTTGAAAGTCACGAAACTCAGCAAGGACAAATGCAAAGACCTGCAGCTGAAACAGACTGACCCCCTGAGGATTCCCCGTTTCAACCCAAATGATTCCAAGATTTATCAGGTGCACAAAAAATAACCACTCTCCTTTAACAAGTGACTTCTTTTCAGGGTGTGTCTGAATGCCATACCTGATGCAAGCACACTAATGTGTAGAATGCTTCACCTGCTGCAGTTGTCATTTCTGTATTGTGCTTCTGAAGTACCAGCATATCAAAAACCATCTGAAATTGCAAAACAGAAGTAGCTATGTAAGTGTGAAGTTAACTTTCTACTTTATCAACATTTGCTGCTGAAGTTCATTTCTGGTAATAATAATGAACATGTATTACAAACATCCAAGATTGCTGCTTGCTTTGTTGCCCCTTTTATAATTTTTGAATTCAGGTACCAGAAATTTAGAAGCCAAGTTCTTTTAGAAGTCAAGTCTTAGCTTAACAGCATAAATTCACATCTCAAAGCACTAGACCCTGTTGTTGATTTATATCAACTGCTCTTCAGAGAAACATGACATCACTTTTTTTCCAAACAATGTGTTTTTCTCCAAAAGCTGCAGATATGCCAGAGAAATAACAAAATAAGGCTTTGCTCTTCCAGAAAAAAATACAGAACTTTTCCTCCAGTTTTGGAGACGCCTTTGGCTCACAGAAAGCCAAACAGGTAACAGATTAGTAAAGATTAATATTATAATTTTAAGTGGAAATTCAGAAATAAGGAATGAAACTATGTTAACTTAGTTTATAAAATTATGCAAGTTTCTCATTTTCTCAGCTTGTCTGATGGAAGCATTTAATGAACAATTCCAGAAATCTCAATGTTAGTTTGGTAAGAAAAAATGTCTTAATAAAACTAAAGCCTATACAAAAATCAGAAGACCAGATTCTGCAATTACTTTGTTGCCAGTTAGTAGGAACCTGGTTGCTACCAGGTCACTCCAAAATTCATTAAAGTGGATGGTTTTAAAAGTAAAGTACTGAATGTGATATTAAATTAAGAAAATGCTTAATTCATTAGATACATTGAATAAATGACTGCATTTCCTTTCTAGTTCCCAGCTCTGCTCTTTTTCATGTCTTTTCTTCAGTACTCTACTCAGCCTCCAGTTCACAGAATTCTGGAAGCCTTCTGTTCAGTTTCACCAGTAACTGCTAAAATCTGTCAATCTCAAGTGCAGGGCATGGATATAAAAATTGCATTCTGAGAGCCTCAGGTCTTTTGTTTACTGGCAATAATGGATTGGTTCCCTCTACACCTCCATCCTTTTTTGTACTCTAGTCCGATATCTTCAGTTCTTCATGACTTCTTTCTTCTTAAGCTGCCTTTTTTTTTCTTTTCTTAAGGTAACAGGTTGTTTCTTACTATATGTATTATCCTCATTAATCTGGAAATGATCACTTTTTGGCCCGTGGATGCTACCTTTATGCAAAAAACCAAAGTAACAAGAAACATAGATGCCTTACCTTAAGAAAGTGCCTCGTTGCTAGAAGAAGGGTTGAATCTGTTTCTTGTGCTTTTGCACACTGTTCTGCTAACGGTGTTACAGCCTCCAGACAGAGCTGGCAAACCTCTGAGCTCATTCTGATAATGGGTGTTAAAGAATTGAAGTCAGATTTCAATTAAATTGTGGTCAAACTACCCAGCTGTGACACTAGAAAATATCTGAACTGCTTGTATGTTTCAAAGTTTCTTTTCACTACAAAGTTGCTAATTAAAAAAGAAAAAAAATTTTAAATGCTAGAAAAAAGGGGGTAAAAAAGGGATTCCAACTTCATTACTTTCTTTTATTAGCTACATGCCCTAAGGTAACATAAGCCTCTCTGACATAACATTTTCAGAAAGAGTCCCTTATGGTCAAACTCATCTGTTTCTGACACGTGCCACAGATTAGTGAAAATGGTACTCCCATTATGAGAGGGAGAGCCCATTGGCACCCTGACAGGAAATGCTCTGGAGCCAGCCCAGTAGAACAGAAGCAATGTTTTGCATTACCAGCTGAGAGACTAATTCAGGAATGGCTTTGGGATACCAGCTGAAGGCTTATGAAGTTACACACTCTGAAATGAAGTAATGGAGGAGGCAGGAATGGCTGCCAGAAAAAACTTACATGCTAAGCTACTTAAAAGCTGCGCTCAAGCACCACAAGAAACAATTCAGCTAATGCCAGAATCCCAATGGACACTACAGTGAAACTCCCAATCCCCAGAGAGCAGAGTAAGAGTCAATTACCAATATATCATTATACATGCAGATACTGATTAAAAAAAAATTAACAGGTCCTTATAAAAGCAATTTAGATTTTTTAAAAAAACCAAAACATTTCCAAGCTCTATAAAGGATATGATGACATCCCTAGCTCCAGTGAGTACATTAGGCTCTTAAAGAGGTCCTCTGGAAGTTGTGGAATTTTCTCAGGGAATATTTCACATATGAAAGTGATTAATTTGTAATACTGATTACACAGGGATGGAAACTGTCAAAAGAAAAACATGGTATTTTTAGATTGACTCACGTAACTATTTTGGCATAATGTTCAACGTACAAAGAGACGGGACTGATGATTTGCTCTGAAGACAGAATTTTAGCAGGAAACTCGAGTCATTAGAATGGCTACAACTTTATATAAATACAAACACTGTGGTACAACTAAAGAAGATTACTAAAGATAAACAGTAAAAAGGAGTTTTATTTCAGACAAATCCAGTGCTGTGGGGTAAAAGCCTCACGAGCATTTGCAGTACAGTCGAGGGGCTCCCAGGGTACATCCCTCGCCCTGGTTTGATCTGAAATGGACAGGGCCCTCATGCCCAGCAAGTGCCACTGGATGGGAAGGCATGTGAAGAGGGGACAGCTGAGACACCCTGCGGATGTGCTCCCCTGCTTCAAAGAAAAACACAGGCACAGAGCAACAATGAAATGCTGCCGTCCCATTGTTTTGTATTTTACCTTTCTACTGACAGACAAGCTGCTGATGCCTACGATCAGCAGCCGTCTGTGTCGTGGAAATAAATGGTCACGTCTCATAACTCTTGCCATTGTTTATGCTTCTTGTTGCATTTCTGACACTGTCAGAAAAAGGACTCTGTGAGCCACATTTCAGGTTCGGCTGTTGATCTGCACAGACTTGCTTTTAGAAGAAAAGCCTATTTAGGAGCTTCAGATATACATTTTCTCAGCTTACAGTATTTCTTTACAAGGAGTATTTAGAACTATGGAACAGTTAAATTTATGAAGTCTAGAAAATCCAGCTTATGGAGGTGGAATGCATATAGGAATGAGTTCTGGGAATTCATTACTATAAAGCTTTCATATTTTAGCAGCTCCTTGTAAAAAATATGCTTACCTTTAGCAGATCTTGTGACATTAGAGGCAGAACTAGATTAACCCCATATAAGACAACATCTGCTGCTGATACAGATCTATTTGTAACTTGCCCAGGCTCATGTCCCCTAAATACTTCATCTGCAGAAAAGAAATAAGTATTTTGTATAAAAGGAAGATTAAACATATAGGAGGAACAGTCCCATTTCTTTATAATACAGGCATTTTTAAAAATAGGACTAGTCTCCTCTCTCCGAACAAAACCATGAGGCACCGTATTAAAATAGAAACTTAGTGAGTGGAGGCTGTCACATCACTCTATATTTATATTCATTAGGACTAAGCATTTCATAATCACTTGTACCAGATGGCATGCTAAACCAGAAAGCTTCAGATACTGAAGTCTCCCCTCCATTACAGAACTTTGCATTTGTTTCTAGTGATAGCTGCTTCATGCCTGCACACATAAATGCATAGTGAGTAAAATATTACTGCATTTTTATACTTTAAATATTATATTATGTTCACATATGCTTTAATATTTTCTACGAACAGAAGAAGAAAAAAATAGGAGAGCTAACAGAGAAAGTTCTGCATTTTGGATATTGCCAAGTTTTCTCCAATTACAAGTTTAGGCCTACATTTCCCACCAACTGGCAGTGACCTTACTTTAATAATTCCTACATTGAGTCAGCAGCAGTATGTAGAAAACTCACAACAGATTTGATCTCTGAACATTGCATCTAGGTTTCACTCACGTTATTTTCTTTCACGGTAGGTGTTTACCATGCAACTAACATCCAGATCTCAAAGCAAATACTTTACAAAGCACTGGCACTTTGTCCATTCAATGGACAAAGTCTAAATCTGGTTCTGTACTCACATTGTGCATGCATGATGAGAAAATAAAATTATGTACTGCATTTTAGAGTATAAGGTTCTCTCTTTCAGGATGTACCTCAGAAAACCAATGAATATCAAAACATGCTTGATATCAAACTGAATCTGTCTCTGTTGTTATCTGTGCAGACTGTATAGAACATGGTGAGATACAAACCATACAAGTGTGTTTTGGCTTATTCAAAAGCAATGCACCACAGCTAACTGCCAGAACATACTCAGGACAACTGCAATTCTAAGTGGTAAACACATGTAAGAAAGTAACAGGCTGGGATACAAGAAGGAACCCTTAACTACACCCAGAGGCCATAAAGCATGTTCTGTGAAAGAGGAATACAGAAGATCCTCACATGATGGAATTTTAACAACTCAACATTTCACAAAAGTTGAATCATGTACTTAAGAAGACAACCCATATGTTCTCTTGCACTGCTTTGCTACTCCAACTTCTCTATGTGCTTTTTGTTATAAAACTGCTGGTACAGTGTATTCAGACTTGCAACATCCAGATTTCAGGCTGTTTCATGCATCCATAATTTATTTCATGACAGCAATAGTAATTTCACAAGTTAGAATACTGTGAAAAGTCCTTCTTTGCTAATTTAAACAGTGATTTCCATATCCTGATATAGTCAAGCCTAAACTCCACCTTTACCTTTACGTGGACTGAACACAAGCCTCAAAATGGTTCTTACAGTTTAGAAATCAACATGTGGTTCCATCAGTTACCAATTCCTTAATACCTGTATCACTGAAATCTATGAATTCTTTTGATAGAAGATTAGTGAGAAGCTCCATAATAAGAAGGAGATCCTGGTACTGGTCTTCTTCTGCTGTAACATCTATCCGTTGTCGACCTAGATTATTCTTGGAATACACCTGGAGCAGAGTTAGGCAGGCCTCATACAAGTTCATGGCTTTGGCCTGTAAAACAATGTCACAAAATAAGAAAACTTCCATATGCTAAAAGTGAAACACTTTGCTTTAAGACAGCATTACTTGGTAGACAACACTTCAATATTCCAATTTCAGTATATTATCACTTTTGTACCAATTGTACACAAAATGATCAAGGAAACAGCCACTTTAGACAACAAGAATACTTATAGGCATATAATGATGTGATAATGACTGAAAGAGCAAAACATCAATTTTCTTGATTCCTCAGTCTTAACGAAAATCCAGACAAGAGTGGTTTGGAACAGACTGACATATCTAACTAATCTCACAAACTAGATTACTAACAAAATCCCCTGAGGACATGCTTTACTTATAGAAGTTTGGAGCCACAATACACTGTTTGTGCCTACCCAGTTTGGAATAGGCAGGAACTCTTACAGATGCAAAACCAGAAATAGCCAATGGTGCAAAGATGCAAGTGCACTGCACAAACTCAAAATTTAAACTGTTAACTTCCTGGGATCTATTAATGCCTTGTCTAGGACTAAAGCAGGGTCTCTATGGTATGTATTTGCCACATAGAACACTGCTGACTTTCTCCTAGACTAGACTTCAGAGAAGTTTGATATTGTCATAAAAAAGTACTCAACATAGTCTATCCTCTTCTGCCACCCATGCATTGAGTTAGACTAGTGATGAACTGTGGTTAAGTTTATTGGTAAAAAATCCCCGCATCTAAATGCCCTTCTTTTATTCCATTCAAGTGTATGGTTTAAAACAAAGCATTCATTAACAGATGTGTCCACATAGTCTTTCTTTCACTATAAAAAAACACTACATTTTATTTTGTTTAAGGAATAGCACTCTATATACGTTCACACACATGCACGTGCGCACACACACAACCCACCCCTCCTTCCCTTTCTGCTTGCATTTACCTCTCCAAGATAGCAAATTTGTTTATGTGCAACTTCAACAAAGACTTCTATTATGAGATTAACAGTCTCTGGTGTGTTTTTGTATACTTCCATTAATCCAATACAATTATTAAGGAAGTCCATTAGGAAATTGAAGAGAATTGCTACGTTATCAATCTGGGTAGCCTCAGCAATGCCACAGAGTGCTTCTAATGTAGCAGTGATTTCCTGCTTCACTTCCTCCTCCTGACAGATCTGCTGAAAGTTTTCTTGGTTTATCACATTCAAGAATCGCTGCTGAAGTGGCTGAAGAACCTTGAAATGTTTCAGAAAAGTCATGTTAAGATAAGCATACTTTTATATGAGATATGAGGTTTAAATAATTTAGCAAACTCGTTGCTTTTGGCATGAATCAATCACTTCCAACACTCCAAATCATGACTCCATGAATCAAAGCACTCCCAACAGCTCAGTTATACCATTATCTGTCACATTAATGCAAGCAGAAGTGGTAGTGAGTAGTGCTTCTCATTGTCCACCTGCAGGCAGGTGTCAAAATAAGCACCTCCATAAATATTTTAAGTCATTTTGTAGTGTTTAAACAAATGACAATGATTTTTGTTGGCTCAAAGTGTTTGACTCCCTTCAAAATTCAGCATTAGAGGAAAAACTTGTTACAGCTTACGAATGAAATCATTAAGACTAATGCTTGGCAAAGATTGCAGTTATCTTTGCCATATTATGATTCTCAATAGCAACATTACTTTTGTCATTGTCTGCATTTGGAAGCAATTTAGAAACTTCCACAAAAAGAATTAAATTTTTTTCCCAATTACTTCAACTGCATTACAGCTTTACCTTAAATCACTAATTTTGTAGCTGACAATAAAAGCAATGTTTTTCTCAAAAGGTCAAGGCTTTACAAAGTCACACAGTGCTTCCTGAAGCCATTTCAGCTACTTTCTAGCATCAACCTTTCTAGTATTATATATCTGAGCTTTAATAGAGCCAGGGCACAAAGAGCTCTTCAAGACTTTTCATTATGTTCCACATTAGCTTTTGACCTATTGTCATTAGCATTAGATGATAAAAGAATAATTCATAACACCATAAAATTAAAGATAAAGGAAGAAATGTACCAGTGCAAGGGAAATTTTTAATCTTCTATAATAGTCTCTTCCACACATATTACTCTACTGTCTGCTTCACAAATCTTGCAATTAATTTTTAGTGGTTTCTCTTTGGATTGAGGCATTTTAGATACAACAGATACAAGTATTGACCATCAAAGAGAGAATAATGTTAAAAATTATCAGTATTAAATATCAAAATATGTTATACAAATTGATTTGTGACACTATGAAATTCCCTAAACTAACTTGTTTACTGCTTGCTTATATGGAGGTAACAGAAGTACCAAAACAGCTTACCTCAGTCCAGTATTGTTGCTTTGTTTCTGTATCCATATGAGCAAAACCTCCTAGAACTAAAGCTTTCATTAGTGTTCTCTGCACAGAGCTAGACAAATAGTGAAGAGGAGGGCTTCTCCTAGCAAACTGTTTAGCTAAATTCCACCAATTTTCACACTGAATAACTAAGTTTGCCCTAAAAAAGGAAAAAAAAAATCATTAAAAATTTCACAAAAATTGTATGAACAGAGCACATCAGGTTTCTAGCAGTTTCCAGAAGTTTTTTGTTGTTATGTTTTTTTAAATTCGTTTATTCTGAGGCTAAATTGCCATTTGATTTTCATCTTACGAATGCCTCAGCTCTCAAATTTCTAAAGTATATACTCTGAAAATAGATCAATTCATACAGGAGAAAAGCAGGGAAATGCTTTAGTTTTACACACATACACAGGAGTTAATGGACATATTGCATGGATTAAAAGCTTAGTCTCATTACATCATAATAAAATAAGCAATTTATTCCAAAACTAGCTGTTGTGGGGTTTAATTTTTTTTTTAAAGAAGAATCCTCAAACTTCAGAACAGTCTTTCAGCAGACTGTGAACGCAGGGTTGCATGCATAATTGCAGATCAACTGACAGAAATAAAGCATTCAAGAACTTCCTGCTTCAGAGTTTGCAATATCGAAGAAAGCTTAGTGAAATTTGACTGAATCCACAAAAACCTGTTGTTTTTGTTTTAAATTAGGTTTACAAAACATATTTCATACTGGCTTAGCCAGTATCTTAACTCCTAATCAACAAAAATTAACAGCAACACAAAAATCCTTGCAATAAGAGTGGAGACCAGGGGAGTTTTCCTTTCTCACTGTTTAAGAGTGAGACACAAAAGTAGGGAAGGAGAGTGCACTTCTAAACAGTAATAAAAATTAGGTGATGTTTTGTCCAATATAGGTCTCACTCCTCAGCTCGACAGACAAATTTTGTGGTGGTTTTTTCAGTTATAGTATGTTACTAAAGTGATTTGACTTACAGAGACATGGATATGAAGCATCCTGTTATCTGGATTACTGTGGCCAAAAAACTTGAAAGGAAGCAAAAGAAATTTTTTGACTTCCAGAGGTATAGCAACTTACCGCTCTCTCCTTTCCACTAATGTTACTAGCAGTTGTACAGTATCATTTGCAAGGTCCTGCTCTGAACTCCACACTGCCAGGTTACTGATCACTTTTTCTAAAAGGTAACCCACAATCCACTGGGAACCCTCTGTATCAGCACCAAATGCTGTACTAAATGGCAGACTTATCTAAAAGAAAAGCATTAAAATGAGTGAGTTTTACAGAAGCCAGAACCCAAAAGTGTACGGCAATCATTGTCAGCAAATTCTTT
>VWZN01011472.1:553858-611728 GCA_013396955.1 Regulus satrapa | reverse complement strand
TCAGGCTGTCACTTCTTTCCTACTTAAATTACACAAATGTTATATTGACAAAGGCAAAGAGTGCCTCTAATAGAAAAATCTTTGCCAAATTTACCCTGCGGTTTTAAGCACATCTAAAACAAAGAAAAGTTTCAACCTTGTTACAAAAAAGGTTTAAGTATGTCTAGCTTTTAAGGCAAATGAAAGTTCAAAAGCTTTAATAATTAAAAGAAAGACCCCAAAATCACCTCCCAAAGTGTTTTCATGAATTTAAGACATAATTCCTCCAAATGCAGTGGTAAAAAATATTAGAAATAAACCTAATCCTTGATCTATACAGAAACTAATTTTCACCTCAGTTTTTCCTGCATCTGCTTTCTCCAGATGGTTCCTTCAACCTACACATCTTTTAGGAAACATGTCACACTCTGGTCCTGGCATATTAAAATATACTTCCTTGAAATTGCCTGTTCTCCTACCTTTAAAGAAAGGTTCTCAAGAGTGAAATCCAAAGGCATTGTGGTAATTGTGCAGGGGCTTCCTGTCAGCACACCACTAATGCTTTTAGGTTTGAACAGAGGTTTCAGTCACTTCCGCATATCAACACAAACTATATGTGTGCATTTCCTCAACATTCTCTTTTGTTTCTTCACACTGTTTTTCATGTGGATCTCTTTCCAACATGATCTCCAATTCTTGCCCAACTGGTACCTTTAGGAATTCTTAGCTGTGCTATATGTATGAACTGAATAATATGACTCCAAATATTTACAAGTCTGTGTGACACCTGTTATTGTTAAGGAGAGGCCTCATGAAGTGTTAGTATTCTTAGTTGCTTCAATAGTGGAAATAAAGGGGAGAAGGAGGAGACTTCTCAAAATTAGAGCCAACAGGACCTCCCTCCTCAGGATGGGTGGCCTCTGTGAGCTACCAGGATTACAGTTATTTTGATAAGCAAAATCAGGATCAAGTTCTAATCACAATTAGTGCTGTTCAAGCACAGTAAGAAGTTGCCCTTTACAAAGAACACACTGTTGAAATCATTATATANAAAAAAAAAAAAAATCACATTTACAGCAAAATGTGCAAGAGTCCCCTAAAATCTTGTATTTCTAATTAGCAAATGGAAGAAAACACCAACTTTCAAATAAATTCCAAAATATATCACAACCCATATAACATTAAAATTACTTAAGCATTTCACTTTTAAATAGCTCCACTGACACCTATATTCACAAGATATTATTGCTAATACTCACAAATAAATTCATAAAGTTATATCCTTACCTGATCGTACAACTTTTCATCTACTAGGAGGTAAGTCTTTGCCCAGCGCTTGAGGAACCATACAATATCTTTGCCCATCTGGGGGCTCAGGAGGTGCGTGAGATTTGCCCTTATTGCTCTAGATTCTACTTCTGACACTCTTAAAATAGCAGACAACAACCTGCAGGTTTAAAATACAATGAGAACGCTGAGAGTAGTTTTTGGAGAAGCAATGCAACTACCAAAACCACTTTCATTTTTCACAAAATATGACAGAAGGATCAGGGTAATACAGAGCACTTCAATTCTAATCAAGTAAAAAGCACTTGAATTTATTGGTTTTGAAATGCAAGGTGAGAGAAAAAAAAGAAAAAGAGAATAGAGCAAATATCCTCCAAAAAGTAAGAGTTATGCTTTACAAAATAGGATTAAACAGTAATTTTGACATCAAAATTACTGCAACAAAGAAGTAGTAAATGAGCACGATGCCTCACAAGCATCATGACAAATGGACTACTTGTGAGTGCCTGAAAAGCTGTTTTGAAAAAGTGCTTTTTCCTTCCTTGTACCATAAAGTTTAGTGACCAAAGGAGTTCTAATTGTGCAGGGTTTGCAGCATGACATATATGAAAAACAAATACAGAAATGACCAAATATTTTTTTCTTGTTTATTACTATTGGGAAATAGTCTGAAATAGTAAATCATGAGGTGATTGTGTAAATACTAGCTTTTGTAGTACATCAATTGAATTTCATAAGAATGTGACTGTACACAAGAAATTTAGGAGCTGACAATGGCCTATTTCTTTAAGACATTTCAGACTTATTGCCAAAGAGCCTCAAATCTCTCCTTATTTTGATCTGAATTTAGTCCCAACCACTGAAACACTGCATCAGGAAATCTTGTTTGGTGGCCACTTCTTGAAGTGGTCAATGGTTTAAGTAGTAAACCTTCTAAACACTAGGCACATACATCATTGCTAATGAAGGTCCATTTTTTCTACCTTCTTCCCAGAAGAAAACATTCTAAGAACGCAACAACTAATCTTAGGTGAAGACTCTTCCATGTCAACTTGGAGTGGAATGCAATCTTCTGAAGTGTGAGGATTCAAATTGAGGAGTCCTTTGTGAGCATCAGCCCTCTTGCAAAAAGAGAAGAGAAATCTCTCCTGCTTCTTTTATAGGCTGACAGTGATGTGTGTACATAACTGACAACAGTTCCTCACGCTCTGAGGATCAATTTTGCTGCTACTGCCAAGGTTGGGCAGTAGCCCATATTTAGAGTAGAGAAGCTCACTGATGTTCTGGAAGGCATTTGCTTAAGCTCTATACGTGCTGAATGAATTTTAGAGAATATATTATCTATAGATTTTGATCTGCCAGCTTTTTTTACATCAGTAGTTTAAGGATTTTCTGTAAAAAATAGATCAAAGATTGGTTTTCAGTAGAAATATAAAAAATATTTCTGTATATTCCAAAGACTTTGGCTCACGATGTCTGTTAAGACTATTAGGTCGATTTTTCCTTATTGCATGTTCAGTGTCTACATATTGCTTACTTTTCACGTTCACAGAAGTCTTCTCACATTCTAGGGTGGTTTTTTTTCCTCTGAAAAAGCATTTAACAATTAATAGTACAAGATGCATCCTTACCTAATTACAGAATCAGTTCTGTTGTACCCTGGGATGGAAGAGGCCTTTTCTCCTGGAGATCCCAGAATCTGCAGTGTTGTATTGATGTCAACCTCAGCTGAATGTTTAATGGAGTATTCCATTACTTCTGGAGGTATTAGCGGAGTCTCTCCCTGAGTATCATTAGCCAAGAGGTAGCCTTACATTAAAAAAGAAAGAGTGATCACAACTTCCTACCCTAGGTTAACTTATGGCTTCTGATTAAAGAATCCATAGGCTTAACTGCAGACATCACACCAGAATCAAATGTTTGTACAGACCCTGACTAACACTGCTTAAATGCATACAAGTTAATTAGAATCCTTAAAGTCATTCAGGAGGAAAAAACCTAAAGTGACAAGAAACCAATATGGGAAAAAGAAACCACCAATTTAAAAACCAACAAAAAGAGACAAGTTTTGCTTCATGTACAAGCACTCACAGTCAATTCATCTACTTGGAGGAGGGCCAAAACAGTTTGTTGTAATTTTTTTCTTCTTCTTCTATGTGGTAAAAAAGCCTTGTTTTACAGCTTCCCTGCTGAGTCCATATCATTTGGAACTTCTGTTTCACTAACATCTCAAATGTGTCAGAGTCTTTCAGACATCAATTACATGAGGTGTAACAGTTTTCATCACCTAGCAACTGCAAATCAGGTGAAGCATGAATTTTCATAAAATACTCTAGTATCTAGATAATATTAATTCCAGCTTTAGTTGTAGTTTTCAATATCTGATCTCATAACCATCTGTGAGCTACAAACTCCATCTCAGTGTTACAAAAGTATTACAAATACATTTATATCAATATCTGAGAGCAACTAAAACACTAGATCTTCAAAAAAGTCCCACAAATGTTTCATACATTATACATCTCTCCAAACAAAGTACAGACTTAGTTGTTAATATGTTTGCAAACTTAAGTAGACTATTGCCATCTAAAAATGAAATCCAAAAAGGCTCTAAATTCCCCAAAACATAACAAAATAGCAGCACCGAGAAAGTCTAGAACTCACAGGATTTTCTGTCACCATTACCCTGATCTCATGCTGGTTCCCTTAAAAAGTAATGTGGACCCAGCCAACACCACTGATACCATGAACAGACAAACTTCTTGAACAGGTTGACTGACAACACAACTCAGAAAATCTCTAACAAAATTAGTTGCAGGAATTTCCAACAGATATTGATGAAACCTTTTCATGAGGTAATCATTACAGATAAGCTTCCTGTTACTCAAGACAGGTGCTAATAAGACAAGGACTTTGCAAGTCCTGTATGTAAGATGAAATCATTGTAAGGGATAAAATGTATAGTCAATCGAGAGTAGTTGGTACACAGGGATTTTATTTTTTTTTTCCAGTGGCAATAAGTCTACCAGAATAAGTACTATTTAAAGCTATTCACTCACCTGTGACTAAAATAAGCCAATGAATATCCTCATACAGGTCATCAAGCACTTTATTGTCAATTGAACCTGATGCTGGTGAGGCAAGTAACTGCTGCTGATGTCTTTGCAACTGTCCATGGAGCCTTGTCACTCGGTCTTCTAACAAACTGTGGACAAATAACAAAGTAGGTTCACTGTTTTTGAACTGTTTTGGCAAAGTTAGGCTTTTTCTATGTGAAAGCTTTATTGATTTGCATTTGTGACTATTTTTTTTTGCACTTACCTCGTGAGAAGAGGTATGCAGTGTTCTGCAGCAATCCTCCCCAGCATGCCTACGCTGGCCAACTGGTCACAGAACTGGTCTCTGTCATCTTCCTGCAGCTCACTTATTTCTTCTTCTTCCCGGGAGGCCACACCATTGGCAGTCTTTGGTTATTTCAACAAAATTAGAAGCAAAAGATAAGGGTCACACTTGTTAAATTCATTATCACCACGATTTTCTGCATTTTTTTGGCTCTTTCTTGCAAGGTAATTTGCATGTATGAACAACAGACTTGTACAAAATTAGATGTAGAAGAGTTAAACAGAGTCAACAGAGTGGGTTCATATTGTTTAAAATTCAGCATTTCACAAACTCATTACCAAAATGCCACCTTCAGTTCATTTGCTAACATTCCAATAGTCCCCATTGTCTGAAATCTTATATAAATCACATAATAGGCAGTATTTTTCATTATGAAATGAATGTTAGCCCTTTCATTAAAGCTTTTCCCTTTACTGCTTAAAGGGAAATAGTAGTTTAGAAAGTACTAGTACATTTTTTTAAAAGTACATTAAAAGTAAATGTTATAAACTCAGGAAACAACAAACTAATAATCTTGATGATCTCAGTTTTATTTCTTGCTGATACAGGAGTTGCACTGTTCAATTTCTCAAAGCTTGTCTTGGTTCCATTATAAAACTATTTAAATTATAATCAGATCTTATTCCTTGAAGAGATGAACAGAAACTAAGTGTATGCAGAAGATATGCAGAAACCAAGTATAAATATTAAACCAGTTTCCTTCTTATCTCTTAATCATAAAATTTATGCAAGTAACAAAGTAAAATGCAAGAGGCGGAGAAAGCTATCAGTCTGCTTTGTTTCTATACAGGCCCTGGAAAACTGAATCCTCACACAACCCCTTATGCAAAGTGCTTTTAACTCGTCTTTCCTTTATGTATCCCAGCAAATCATTCTCTTTTGGCAACTTCAAAGTTGCAGCTGTTTACTGAAGGGTGAGCCTCTGCTCTCAAAGCAGAGACTGAAAGTTCCTGTTACCGCTTTGATATAGAACAAGAAGCATTCTAAAATGCCAGCTGTGGCTTTTAAAGGTTACCCATGGGATAAATGACTTATCTCACAGAGCGACATGAATCAACCTGTGTACACAAATTATGTCAAGACTGCCTGATATGAATTCAGAGCTCTCTTGTGAAATGTTTCGCTCGATTTTGGCACTGTTATTACCATCTGTTACATATTGAGAGAGCAGAATTATGTTTTACATAGTGCTTTTTAGAATGAGGTATCTCTGAGATTTTGCACAGCATCAAATTAAAGAGAGATTTTATGCAGATATTGAATTGAATCTATGCAATAACTAATACATCCAACATCTATATCCAACTTTCTGTATATGAATCTATTTTAGTAAGATCCAGATTCCTGGCAGATAGAAAAATGATTAGTCTTTCTCAATGGCTCAAGCGATACTTGATGTACTCCTTAATTTTCTCTAGACAGTCAACTGTTCAAAAACTCAACTGGGAATTTATTTTATCCAAAAGGACCACATGATATTCCAAGTTTCTTCTACTTTGAGCACAGTCAGTCCACATTTCTTCACATATTTACGCATGTCAGCTATATTCTGAAGACAGTGCATGGGAGGCACCAATCATAAAAAAGTCCCCCAATCTCACTGAGAATTTTAACTAGAATTCTGATCCAGAAGGAAGGTCAAAAGTTTAGTCAGTGTATCTGTGGAAAGGACAAGATACACATTGATTTGAGTTACAGGGGTTTTTTTGTTGTTGTTGTTGTTGTTGGGGTTTTTTGGGTTTTGTTTGTTTTTGATTTTTTGAAAGTGATTTTCAACTTTGCATTCCTTCAGTTCCTCTCCAGAATGAGAGAAACTGACTGGAAAAATCACAGCTGAGTAACAAGTTCAGCAATTTTTTTCATTTCTGAAGTCACAAATGTCAATTCTATACTAGCTGCCTTGAGCTACATAATAAACACACACCAAAAGACACGGGCTAGTTACTGTATGTTCACATTCAAAACTACTACAGTGAAGGCTTACCAAATTCCTTGTGCCATCAGGAGCAGCTAGATGGCACTGAATGTAGGAATTAAAGACTTGAACAGCATGTTGGGTAAAGAAACCTTTATGGAAATGTTTGTCATCTTGGACCAAAGTAAGCCAAGATTCCAGCAACTTATCATATGCCTCCATATATACCATGTCATCTTTGTCAAGCTGTAAGAGATGAAAATAAAAAGAAAAAAAATTAAAATCTTATTACTAAACTAAACCAGAGGAACATACTTATACTTATCATTATATAATTTATACAATTTACATGTTATATTTATACTCATTATTTTACAGATGTTCTTCTACTGTTAAACAAAAAAAGGGATCCAAGAATAGCTAAGAAAATATCAGAATGAACTGAAGCAATGCATCAAAAAGTGTCACTGCAGTGTTCATGCCTGCTAGGCTTTAAAAACCTGTCAATGTGTTTAGCTTTTTCTCTTCTTCTGATGTTGCATATAGATCTATAGGTATTCCACTATCTCTGAAATAAAGAAAAAAAAAAAGAGGAAATCACTAAAAGATTGCAAATGTTCAAGGAATCTTATTAGAGGTAGCCAATTTTGATGATGAATAACAACTTCTCATTCCCTGAACAAACAAAACCTCAAAGAATTAGAACAGAATAAGCCTGCAGCTCTAATTACTTAGGGCATTTCAACTGATGCCTCTTGTTTTTAATTATTCAGGTGCTTCTACATAGTATATAAGTTGCAGAAGGAAATAACTTCTCTCAAAAACAAAATACTGAGTTGTAGGCAAACTAAAGAATCCAAACAGCAAAGCAGCCATTTCTTTTTAGAATATTTTTTAACGTAACTACTGACTTTCTCTTTTGATGCAGAAATTGAATGTTTGTAAATCCATCCGAAAAACTTCAGCATGACTGTACAGATAAACAGCCTATTAAGATGTTATGTTGTCTTCTCAAATTTTAACCAACAGGACTTACAGAAGTTACTCTGAGACAGCAGAGGTTAGTAAAATGGTTCAATGATGAAATAAATACATATTAAGGCCTTAATCATGCTCCAGACACAAGAATTCCTGACTTCTAGTGAAGTTACAAACATGGTTGGATGAACAGGCAAGGAAAAGAAAACACTGGCTGGATGACTGATTAAGAGGAAAAACTGATATCACATTGGAAGCATTCCAAGATAGCTTCACAGCACCCTTTTGTAACTGCGAAGTTGTCATATTTCCAGAAGTTAAAATATGGGACATAGTGATGCAATTGTGAAAACAAAACTTGAAGATGACAAGGAGAGAGACAAAATTGTTTTCAACACTAATGTAAGTCAAATTTAGTAAGGACACCACAACGTATCTTTTGAAAACTTTTCTAAAGCACACACAAATTTATAAACAGTCATTCAGTCCTGAAATATTTTGACATGTATGTAATATATTTACATCTATAACTTATATATATGACTACTGATTATTTTTATTCATTGATTGCATAAACAAATAAACACATTTTCATGAACAACAAAATACTCTCAATTATAGAGAATTCATTTGTTTGAAAAGGTAATTAAAAAGTTAATACCATGAAGAAACTTTATTTCAACATTTAGAGATATTCTCATAAGCAATCTAGAACTAATAAGTGCCTCTATAAAATAAATGCCCAAACAGTAGAAAGATTTTCTCCATATTGAACCAATCTGCCCCCAAAGAACCTTTACTAAAACACCCCAATCCTTATTTCAGATTAGCTGCTGCTGGACTAACAAAGATGTCATACAGTCAAAGTGCCATGCTGTAGACTAGGAGCTGAATCATTCTGATGGATCAAAACATCAGAACAGGCAAGATAAATCCAGTAAATTTAAAACAAAGGTGCCTAATTCCTCTTTATTTCCTCTACTGGAAACAAGAAGAAATTTGATCCTTCCTCCTTCCTCCTTGCTGACCCTTTGAAGAAAGAACACTTTGAAAACTTGTCAAGCAGCAAGAAGCTGCAAAGAGGGGACCAAATTCAGAATGATCTCTATCACATGATATTTGAAAAAAATGTCATGAAATGAGAACAGCACATTAATATTCATTTTGAGAAAAAGAAGCCTTTGATATAATTTTTATTGAACTTTTCATCCAACACACTGTTCATGCTCTTCATTAATTCAGGTGGACTATTTGATTTAACTTCTGCATAAGCATTAAGTGTTGAGCAAGACAGAGCATAGCTGTGGATGAGCATCTTCTCTCACACCCAGTGCCATTAAAGGAAGAGATTATAGGGTCACCTTGTCCCATAAACCAACCCTAAGTTGAAGCTTATTGCCCTCCCTCCACCACTGTAGCTGGTTCAGGCAAATCTTTCAATTTCCTTCAGCAGATCTCCCCAGACCAAACAAGCAGGATAATGTGAAGCAGCATTCAAAGATAATGCTTGGATTGTGGGATTTTTCCTCTGGTTTCATATTAGATTTAATTTAGATTAATTATTAATGTATTTATTTATTCTTAATTACTAATTTATTAATTAAGTACTAATTCAGGATAGTGCTAAATTTATTTCGATTAAAGTATTAGATGCTTTGAAGTGGTTTGCTGATTTTGATACAGGATCTCCATATTTTGACAGTTTTCATAGCAGGTCTTCAGCTGATTCCTTGTGCCTGATGGGGTTTTTGCCATGTTCATGTGGTATGTTCTGCTGGCATATGAAGTAGCAGAAATATGGGGAAAATAGTTTTACCAACCAGCAGAGCTTAAGGAGTACACTTTCCTGCATTCTGCTGCATTTCATGTTTCTGAAAAGCTCCAGGAACATTATCTGAGGATTGAACTGAGCCCAACACACACGGTGTTTTATCTGTCAGAAAGCTCTTCACTACAGACAGCACAAGAGCTCACAGAAAGTACCACTGCATGCATTCTACAAGAAACTTGGGGAACACACTAGCTACAGCCAGGACATTCCTAAGCCAAAGGACTGTTTTCAGGGATGGAAAGTAGTACTTCTATAGGGAAAGCACATGGTATCATTGCACCAGATAGTGGTACAAGGTAGAGTGAGCTCTTGCTGAGAGATTGTTTTAAATGGAGTCACGTTGAGCGTTGTTTTCATTAAATATGACTGCGTATTCCAGTTCTTAAGTAACAAGATGCTAACTGAGGAAACAGCATCCCTTTACTTCTTTTGAATTTAACTGATAACTGACTATCACTTAAACTATCACTGGTTTTGATTAATCTGATAAAGGCTTCAGGAGCATTTCTGAATTTATTGGTGAACACCGGAATATATATTGAATACTCAAAAATCACAAAAGCACACAGATTTTAACCATTTAAGTTTGGAAAGGAGCATTATTTTAGATTCTAAATTTAAACACCAATTTTTTAATTAACACGTGGAAAAAAAAGAAAAGTTTAAGTGAGCATTGGACCAAATATAATACATTTTAACCCTGCAGAGAAAACATGATCTCATGTTCTGCAATGAATGCAAATTAACACACCTGTGCTCTCTGGTAAAGAAACATGTCAATCAACTTTGTAACTAAATAATTCTATAATTATTTTCAAACTCACTCCATTACACTACACCAAATTGTCAATACAAATAAAATCATCCTTTATCATTATAGTGGGGAAATATTGGTTACTATTATCTTGATAGTCGCATTAACATCTATAGCCACTGCACATAAGTAGCTGAAGTGCAAGATTATTTGCCTTAATTCTTACGTTATTTTCCTTAAACTATGTGTCCTTGGTAGTTTTTCTTTTTAACATAACTTTTAGGAGCAGAATACTTGGCCTATGCCAACTGCTCTTTAATGTTACAATCAAAGCTTGAAAGAAAAATATCCTCTTAATTCCTGTGCTAGATTTGTATGCACAATTACCATTTGGACTGTGTCAGCAATAAAAGTATGATCTGAAAAGCTTAGATGTATGATGTTAACAAGAGATCTTAACAGCTACACTCACTTAAAACAGAAACTCCTGACTCAGAACTCTAGGCAGCAGTTAAGTTTCAGTCTGTCCATATGTTCATGTAGTCATTTTAAACTTTCAGGACTGCATCTTGTTCCTTATCTACAACAGCAAGTCAGTAATATTTTAAGACTTTAATATTTTAATTTAATCCATTCACTTAAAAAATTAAGATGCACTTTAAATCAAAACAAAGTCTGAAAGATGCACACAGTGTGTAATTATGTTCATTACATTGTGTGAAATAAAAAGAAAGTCCTCTTGCATGCAATTTCAGAAATATCTAAGACAAAAACCACTGAATTCACAACAGTTATTAACAAAATGATCAAATTCTCATGTCACTTATGCTTATCAAAAATAGAAGTGAAAAAGGCTACCCACTTTTTTGAGAGCACCTACTTACCACTTCTTCCAAGGCAGCACTTCTTCCGAAAGAACAGGTGAGGTGTGCAAGGCAGTTAACAAATGAAGAGAAAAGTTCATTTGGAATGGCCGTTAAAATATTGCGAGGAAATACAGTTATCAGATTGCTGATAATGCTGGAAATTCCCACTGCTTCAGAGTCTTCTATTTCAATTCTACAGATAGAAATAGCAGTTTTTTGCCATTAAGAAAATTGCTAAAAGGGAATTTGTTTTGTTGATACATTTTCAATCAATAAATCTATTTCATAATAAGCACCACTTATTCTAATCTGCCCTTTCTCAATTTAAGCAATCCAACATTAAGCACAGATTATATCCAGAAATAAGCAAGCTATACCACTTCTCCACACAGGTATGCTACAGTCCAAACTAAAGATTAAAAGATGCCATCTAAATTTAGAGAGCAGGCATACATACCCATTGATAGTACTCAGTAATCCCTCAATGAAGTGTGCCAGGTAATCAACTTGTGAACCTTCATCGGGAAAGACTGGCCCATGCAAAGACGCCAGCTGTGCGAGGCACTGTAATGAATCTTGGGCCATATCTGTATCTTCTCTGATTTTTCGATGTACCTTTCAGGAAGTGAGGTAGTTAATAATACATGAAAACAGGGTGTTCTTGCAACAGTCACATGGCTTTCAATCCAAAAGAGCACACACCAAATAAAGCTTACTATAACTTCCACTCAGTCTGAAATAAAGGGGTTTCTGCAACTGCCTAAACCATGGCAAACATCAAGATCTTGACTCTGGCTCACACAATCTCAAGCCTTGAATTAACTCACAGAAACTAACATTTAGATAAGGCTCACCTACATGTTGAAAACTGAACTGTCTATTGAATGTTATGTCTTAAAGAGAGAAACAGATGCCAGCCAGTCAGACATGCTGCTCCTTCTAAAAACAGCAATAATGACAGACATCTCTATTATGCTAACTATGCCTAGGCTATAGAGTCTTGCTAAAGTTAGTCAACAAGTTCAATCAAGATTATATAGATGCTCCTTTAGCAGAAGTAAACACTGAAGACATATACAAAAATGAATGCATCACTTCCTTGGCAACACCCTTATATTATACAAGGCCAAGAGTAATCTTCCCGCATTTGTGCAAACTGTTATGTCATTATTTCTGGTGTTGAGACTTTCTTCATTTGAATCTTACTAGTTCAGTAAACATATTCTCACATACTTATTTTAATCAGTCAAGTACGGATTTAAAGAATTAGTTTTAGGCTCATGCCTATTTTTTCACAGATTCATTGAATAAATTAACAAACTAATATAGAGTAGCTTTTACACACAGAAGTGAAATCTAGCTAAATTATTTCACCAATATTATTTTTAAAAGTACAGTTAAAATACTAGCCATTTTTCTGTGGTGTTATAGTTGCAAGTTCACCCAACTCATAACTAGCTGGATTAGCTGCACAGTTAATCCCTGAAAGAACAAACTAGCAGGAGAAACAAACCCTGCAACAGAAATACCCCTCCTAATATTAAGTCCCACATAAGGCTGAGATTAGAAATGAAGGCTCTTGCTCTAACACAGCAGTCCTGCCAAGTTTTGCAAGGTTATTAAAGTTTCTCAGATCAGATAAATGAATAAAAATTACTACAATTTACTTACATTAGCCCGAACAGCAAACTACTACTGCAAGCCTCAACCACTGCAAATCAGGAATCTAAAACCAGAACTGACAGCATACTGCTGTGGCTAGCATTCATTCAAAAATAATAAAATACAGGCACGCCTTCATTACTATTAAATAAAATGCAAATGGATTAAAACAAATCTGCATATTATTAATGTTTTTAAAATCACAGCTAAGTAATTGTAAAACAATCAAGGAAATAGATATGCAACTCAGACAACTTCATATTATTAAATGAAGAAGGGTTAACATGTAAGCCAAAAAGTTATTTGCATGTGGAGGTTCACAGCTGACAGTAGCAACTGTCTGGGTAGTCTAGACAGCTGTTCAGATTGTGTGTAGCTGCTGAGAGTCCTGCCAGTGAATTTTTCATCTTTTCAAAGCTTCTGGATAAACTTGCAGTAAAAAAACCCCAACCAACCAAACAAAAATTAAAATACAAAATCCCATAAAGTAAGGACATGTATCCAAACACATACTGTCAGGCAGCACTGGAGAGTTACATTTACATCGTCTTATAACAACTTTGTCCAAGTTTTGAGCACATTTCTCTGCTTTGCAAAAATGAAAAAAAAGCCTGAGAATGCAGAATTCACAGATCCCAAGAGACATAAGCTAAGTCAAATTGCATAGCAAATGAATTTATAAGCCAATATATGTTGCTGCTGCACTAAGTCCTAGCTGAGTGATGATTACAAACTTCTCCTAACAGTTGAGGAAAAAAAAAAACCAAAACAACACAAGTTCTATCAATTTTTAACATTGTGAGGCTTTTAAGTAACAGAAACTGAGTACTACATTCCCCTCTCCTAACACTACCTCTTCCTTATTTCTTCTTAATTATATTTGAACTTTTGTGGATTTCCTTTGTACTGAGAAATGAGATGCAGAATTCTGTATGCTGGAAGTGGTTAGAAAACTACAATTACATTACTTATTTTCAGCTGTTCTGTTCAGCAAATGCTTTAATACCAGCGAACACACACTGCTCATTTGATCTTTTCTGAGAGCCATTACACCTTAACTGAAAGATTCACTGCTCTACTACTGCTCATCGTGCTTGCTTTTATCTGACAAGTACATGCCCAGAAGTATTAAATGTATAAAGTTAAGATAACTATAAACCTTTTTTGTTGCTAGTGGCCACCAATGTAAAGCAATTAATAGGCAAAATACAAATTCAGTACCCTAGGAAAAAGACGATATTTCTGTCTGCTTCTACAAGCAAGCTGGAGTGAACAGAATCAGTCCTACCTGATGCAAAAGGAAGAGTCCGACAATACAGTTTTAGAACAGGAAGGAGCTGCTTTCCCTGTGGTCTGGACTATGAAAGTTGAAGAAAGAAACTGACTGTAAAGAAAAGCTCCATAACTCTGCTGTCCAGGAGGGTCTCGCGCCAGGATTCTGTTGGCTTTAGCATCACATTTTGTGAGGATTCAAACATAGCTATATAATGTCTGCCCAGTTATCTGGTGTCAAGGTCAACAATAACATTCCTACTTGGCTTTAAAAAAATCCTAGATACAACAGGATCCATTCACAAAGAATGTAATGGAAACAAACTTTAAGCCTCTTCACATACACAGCATAATTCATGCATGAGGCCAAGGAATAAAAGGTATTAAGTATTGAAAAAAAGAATGCTCCAGGAATGTTAGATAACAGTTTGATCATAATTATGAGACATACCATAGCAATACGATCACTTTGATAACCAGGGTGTCTAATGTGACACAGCGAGAAGGGAAAAAAGCAACAGCAATTAACAGGTGTTAAAATTTATGCAAAATAGGAAATCATTTTCTAAAAAATGTTCCTGGCAGCTTTTAAAAAGGCCTTACCATATCTAAAGATAGCTCATTGAAATCTAGATCCTATTTTTCTAAATACCCAGATATGTGTCACAGAATGAAGATATGTTAGCCCTGCATTAATCTACATTTTCTAACCACACCGAGAAGAACAAAATCACAAGTCAGCAAAAAGCGTCATCGTATTCAACATGTTTGTAAGAGACACCCATGAAAAATGTGCACACTCTAAAGACACAATTTTGCTGCACTCATTTCAGCTCTCAGCATTTATTTTGGCATAACTTAATTTACAAAATTTTGCAAATGTTCCAATAGGGAAAAAACAGACGTGAGCAAAAACATTTAAACAAACAGATTCAATTCTTTGTCAGTCCAATCACATAACAGTTTTTATCAAAAATTTTTAGAAGTACTTCCCTTGTGACACCACCCCTTTCAAGCAGTAGTTGCTAAGTTAAAGCAGTTTTACTAATGTTTTATTTGTCTTTCTTAAACCCTGCATTATCCTCTGTGATCCCTTTCTAACCCAACCGTCAGAATAAGTAACAGCATGTTCAGCTACACATAATTTACTTACTGGTAATGAACAGCATTACCTTTTGTAGGGTAGGTAATCCGGTACTATAAAATGTGTATAAGAAATTATTTCTATGCCTAGAATGAAATAAATTTTACAATGGTAACATTCAAAACAGTAGATCCCTCAACTTTTGATGGGTTTTGTTTAAGAGAACAATATTTAAAGCAAGCAAGTAGTTTAATATGAAAAAATGTGTCACAAAACAGGATGCACAATTTATGTTCATTTATAGTTGTCTTCTGAGTTCTGCCACAATACAAAATTCCTAACAACACTGCAAAACCACATTCCAAAAAAAGGAATTTTTTTTTCCACACTACAGTACCAGCCTTCACTGGTTGTATGTGTCCAGAACTGTTGCCAGCACGTCATACTGCGTAAGAACAATCAGGGGTTTTCACATTAGCACAAAATAAAATCAGCTTCACAATTTGCAAGACTATCCATGTATGTTGAACTATACCAGATCTGCATTATTTCAGATGGGGAAAAACTAAAAGTCACAGAATTTTCTACTTCCATCTGAAATGCTGATACAATTTAATTGATCAAATATGCTTTGGTTCTACCACTTAAAAAAAAAAAAAAAAGTGCATGAAATTATCATATGTAAGCATCCTTTATCAGGAGTAATATTCGAAATTAAAACTAATTCTATCTGGCAAATTAAGCCATGCTTTTTTTCCCCTTTCCATTTAGAATGTTTTAGTCAAGATGGTATCCTAAAATTGCTTACTGACAAGAACATCCTTTGCTGTGACTCTCCAATAAAGCTATTGCTTGGACATATAATCAGAAGACAATCATAAACACATTACCTGTCTGGGAAAAATGTATTAAATTCCCTTTCCTAGGTTGAGTCTACAGAGGGGACCAGCTACAAAATGCTTTTCACACAGATTGAAAGAAGTGCTAGTTTGCTGTCAATATCTTAACAAGACTCACTATTTAGCAGCTATATCCTGTTTTTAGTCTTGTTTCTCACACTAATGGACTGATGACACATCTTACAACAGGAGATTTGTGGGTAAAGTATCTGTTCACTGAACATTACAAATTATGACTCCATCTATCATGGAGATCCTGCAGCCATTTTCCAGTGTGTACTACATGTATGCAAGCCCTAGAGAACCTGGCTGTGGAGATGCTTACTGGCACTCCAGCTTACGTTAAGCTATGGTTTGGTCTTAGTAACAGCACTCTAGTTATGCCAAGCCTGAAAAAAATGGCACTAAACTACCTCGTACATGGGTGTACACAGGAAAAATGCACTCTTCATCATCCAAAGCTAACTTACTTGTCAAGACTTACAAAAACAAAAAGTACAGAATGAGAAAAACACTTTTTTTCCTAAGCACTCAAGCTTATGATTTAGACTTACAACATAGATAAATGATAAACACAGATTAGTCTACTACGATATCCTGGAGAGTTTGGGTTTTGTTTGTTTTTTGTTTGTTTGTTTGTTTCCAGAATGAAAAACAATTGTAAACCACTTCTGGTAATAATATAAATGTTTCTTATAATGTAACATTCACAGGTCTATTGAGGAATCATTAACTTTTAATAAAATTCACTGTGAATGAGATGGAAATCCAGGCTAACAAACAGCTACCAGAAGCATGATAATGTTTCACCCATTTTGCAAGACTTAGGACACTGGTTCCTTCAGCTACTTGAATCTTATGCATGAATCAGATTATTCAGTGACGTAAAGCAAACTCTATTACAAATTATAAGAACATAATTACAAGCCTTAATATATGATAAGGTCCATATGCTGGCTATTACTGCTTAGAGAGCAAGATGAGAAGACCATAATGTTAAAAGAGATTTTCTTTTATCTTTGACTCAATTTATGCACACAGACATTAGTTCTATGCTTGGCTTTGTTGCATGAGCTGGAGAAATAAGAGTAGTTTTTTCAAAATTATAATTTTTATTTTAAAGCTAATTTAGAAGAAAAAGTTTGAGGTTTTATGTACTTCTTGGAGGAACACATGAAAACAACGAAAATAAAAAAAACCAACAAATGTGTAGTTTTCCTCTCATTCACAGGCTCTGTCCCAGGAAGGGACTGATAGGTGAAGATAAATACAAAAATATTTTATATCCTAAGGTAGTCATGAGGGATTATAATATTTTACTTCAGTACTGCAACAAATTCCAGTACCTGAGAACGAATCCCATAATCTTTTTCCCAAGAGGGAAGGCTTGTTTTTCCACAAAACAGTAAGTCTGGAACTCAAAAAATCAAAGCTGAATTTTTTTTTTCCTAGTAAAACCCATTCATAAGTTTGTGCACAGAAGTGAAAAATATCTCAGAAAGGGAGGGAAAACTTCTGGAGTGTTAAGGTTTGCATGTCTTTCTTAAAAGTTATTTTAATAACTTTAATTTTGTTGTTTGAAATATTTCTGGACTTTCTGCCAGTCATAGACTTGCATTTTAAAAATAAAAAACTGCATTAGAAAGGTATCTGCCCTCCAGTTTTACGTTAAATACTGACTTTATCTGCAATTTTAAGTCCTTCTCTGGTTTTCTAGCTAGTAAGCCAAGCACATGGGATGAGTCTAAAGAGCAGCTGCCTAAAACTGCTGCAGAGGCTTGCTGCCCCCTATGGAAAAGTCCTTCACAGACCTATCCAGACCTTACACTCTCGGCAAATACACCCAGCAACCAGGACAAGGAGCACATGCTTAAATATTATTAAACACAAGTATTCTTAACAGTCACGAGAATGAAACAATACTTTGTGTTGGAGATACTGGACTCAGATTGCAGGAACAGGAGTAGGAAGTGCAGGAAAACCCAAGCTAATTTTAAACCAGGCCGATTCCAGAGCCATGCCAGTTCCAAGGCTCATGACCACCCCGTGTGGATTCTGCAGTTCTTGGTACATTCTGCTGCTACAGTTATGCAGCTTATGATATACAAGCTGATCACTTCCAGCCTAACTAGCACTTAAAGCACGCACGCACAAGTGGCTGCCACACAGATGTGGCTCAGGAGTCACACCTTTCCATCACACACCAGCTGCCATCCAGGGTGCTGTAACCATCGCTGCAAAACTGCAAACTATAAAACCACTGGGGCAAGAAAGCAGAATATCAGTTCCTCCTCACAAAAAGGGTCATTCCTGGTCTCTTTCCTTCTTCTGATATTAATACTGTTAAAGATGTTCCTACTTTGTGAACTGATTACAGAATTAATTCAGGAAAACTGAAATGATGAAAGATTAATTGTTAAAAAGTTCAACATCAATACAAATATGTTTAGTGCAATTATGAAAGAATTCAGACGATCTTCCAATCATCTTGGGTTTGTCCAGTGTTGTCTTAAAAAGTTGCTAGAAAGAATTGACAAGAAAACAGTGTCCTAGAAATATTTTCTAAACATTGGGCATTTCAAAGCCAGCTCTGTTATTACCTGAAAGTGGTAGGTGATAAAAGTCTGACAAAAGTAAAATGCAGCTCTCTTAAATAAAGTTCAATTACATTGAATTTTGCTCTATATCCTAAAAAAGAGACACAATAGTGCCCGCCCCAGCACTTCATTTTTCATACAAGAACAGACTGCTGCAGTAAATTCAGGATAATTCCAGCTGCTAACAAACACAAGGCCTATGAAAAGCAGCCATGCTGTTGAAGAAATCTATCTTGTCGCTCCTTGGTACAGGTAGAATAATTTCTGTAGCTGTGCAACAAATCAAACCAAGGGCCAAAACCTGTTAAAAAGCCCCACCACATTTTTAACCAGGTGGTTCCCTGCTCAGCATCTTGCTCATGGGAGGTGATAAGGCAGTGTGTTTTTTCAGCAGCAATGCCAACTCGAACCATTCCTCAAAACCAACCTTGAGTCTTCTGTGTCGTTTTCATGCACTCCCATTATGCACAACAGATGCTACCAATCTGGGCTGGACTGAGTTCAAATCTTAAAAGTCTGCAGAACTATATGGTTCACAGAACCTCCCAGACAGGTGTCTCATTCTGGCTTGAGATTTAAAAGACATTTTCAAAACAGATATATGAAGAGCTTTCTTCCTTTAACTGCGTGGCCAAGGAACACAAAAACGTTCAGATCTGACAAAAGCTTCAGTCAGTTCATACAACTGCCATGGCACCAACAATTCCAATGGCACAGCAATGATGTGTATTAGTAGAGTGCAAACCACTAGGTCTACATAACCTGCATTGTAAATCCCCTATTCTACATTCACTTGAAAATTTGCCAGCTTGCCTCTGAGCAAGTATAGGCACTAAATCCAAAACAAGAACTAAAGCTCAAGTATCTCTTTATTCATGTACTGAAATCCATGCATTGAAGAATAAGGGATAAATACTTCTATGACAACTCCTAATGAGAGATAATAGACACCCTTCTGTAGATGGGAGACAACTGCACAAAATCCTTACGTTCTGTCAAAGAACTTTTACATTCGAGGACATTCAGCCAAAGTCCATCAGAATATGGATGCCAGGAAAGGAAAAGAAAAATCCCAAAGTCAATGGGAGAAATATCTCTGGAATTAAAATGATAGAAATTATAATTACATTCTGACTTCACAGGATGTGTATGTCCATGCCAAGGCGCATTAAAGCCCAACAACATTCACCTTCTTAACTGGAAAATTTGTGTACTCACAATGTAGTAAAAGTCAGATTCTTGAAGGAACTTTCATGAAGGAGAGAGCTGTACATTTCAGTACTGATCAACTGTACTTCATTAATGAGTTCCAGCATTCATTTAAGAAAAGATCCAGTTAAAACTAGTTCCACCCTAGCAAATAACATTTAACAATACTGTAACAGCACTGAAAAAAGAAACTGTGCAGAAGCCAACATGCCACAAGATACTATCTCTGAAGCATCCACAAACACCAGGTAAACTAATATCTCAAGGTGGCAGATAAAAATAACAATAGATGATTGCTGGAAAATGAAATGGGAGAAACTGGACATGACTGAAGGAAGGCTTCCTAGGTCACTGTCTGTGTCCTTCCTACTGCAGACACTACCCAAGATAATTTTAAAAGATACTAAATATAACAATAATCTGCATTATCCCAAGATAATTTAAAAACACTGCGTTCCAATTTTAAATTAGGTAGGTTACTGATTATTTCCTTTGTTGCTCCAATGAGGTGGGCATTCCAGAATGCATCTTTCATGGTAGCAATAGACAATACAGACTTACTACAAGTTTTCTTACAATTGATGGCAACACTGTCCAAAACTGCATTTAACAATGCAACACTTATAAAGTTGTCCTATAACAGCACAGAACTCTTGAGAAGTGGTATGATTTCATTCTATTCTAACAACCTGGGGATTTGAATAACACGCAACTTTGCAATAGCCACCACACAGTTAATGCGCATTTATGCTACTTTTCCTTTTTTGGAGATACAAGAATCTTGCTAAATATTACATAAATGTACTGCAGATTACTGTGATGCTGCAGGGAATACTGAGAATCAATACTATCTTGCCAGGGGAAATACCAACGAAAGGAAAAAAGATATAACTGAGAATACAATGGATCATTTTACTCCACACTTCAAGTATTAAATTTATGCCCATTGCTTCAGCATATGTACTGTCAAGATTTGGAAGAGGATTCCAAAAGGACTCTAACCAATCAATCAACACAGCAATTCTTACAGTCTTATGTAATGTGCTATCTATTTAGAAACTACAGCCAAGCTAAATTTCACTGCCCGTGAACTAACAATCAACAGTTAAAGAGATCATTTTAAGGAAAACAGATTTATGCGACAATACAATCAATATGGCATGTAAACCCCAAGAGTTACTGAATCTTTGGCAGCTAAGACCAACTCTTCTCAAGGATGACTGAAGATGTTCCAATCTCTGTGAAAACAGGTTGATATATACAGCACCCAAGCTGGTGCTGTAATTCTTAGAGCAAAATGAAACATCCAATGGTAGAAAAAAAGATGGTATCAGTTGGATCAGAAATTACAAAAATATTTGAAATGGATCCACTAAGAGCATTTAGGCCCATTGAATCTCCAGAAACGGCCAGAACTTTTTTAACATCTGTAGTATTTTAAGTAGGCCAAATAGCCAAAAATATTATCAACCTTAAGCAGTAGTATGGCTTACTTTGGTATTTCTAGTAACATTTATTTACTAGCACCCTAATCACTTCATATGATATAGATGTATAAAGAAAAGCTGGAATTCCAAGGCTCCACATGTTGCATGTATCTCTCTATCTCTCTATCTGGCTCTACCAGTGCAAACCTTAGCCAACGATAAAGAGCTCAAAGAAGTACAGCCTTCACTTTTGAACCACACCAAGATCCCAGGCACACCAACAGGTTAGAAGTGATTAAGAGCAGCACTGCAGAGGAGTTAGGGGTGATGGTTGACCAAAAACTCAGCATGAGCCAACAATGTGCACTTACAGCCCAGAAAGACAACTGCATCCTGGGCTGCATCAAAAGATTGAAAGAGGAGATTTGTCCCTCTACTCTGCTCATGTGAAACCCCACCTGGAATACAGACTACAGGTCTGGTGACCCCAGCTTAAGAAGGACATGGAACTGTTGGAGTAAGTCCAGAGGAGGCCACGTAGTTGCTAGAGGACTGGAGCACCTCCCCTATGAAGACAGACTGGGAAAGTTGGGGCTGTTGAGTCCACAGAAGAGAAGGTTGTGTGGAGACCTTGTAGCAACCTTCCAGGCTCTGAAAGGGGCCTACAGGGAAGCTGGAGATGGATTCCTCCTCAGGAACTGCAGTGACGGGACAAGGAATAATGGGCACAGACAGAGAGGAAATTTAGGCTGGATACTAGGAAGAAATTCCTTCCTGTGAGGATGGTGAGGGACTGGAACAGGTTGCCCAGAGAAGCTGTGGACACCCCAACCCTGGAAGTGTTCCAGGCCAGGCTGGATGGGGCTCTGAGCAGCCTAGTCTAGAGGGAAGTGTACCTGCCCATGGTAGAGGGGCTGGAAATGGATGGTCTTTAAGGTCCCTTCCAACCCCTTAACATGCTACGATTCTGTACTTAGGACTATATCAGAAGTTTATGCAGAGCCAGACTAAAATTCAGAAGCAAGCACCACTGCACAGTACAAGAGCATTTCTTTTCTTATTTAAAATTCCAAATCCCCTTTCAACTTTTATAAGGTGCAATAATTTGACTATAGTCTCCATTTTATGGGTGTATGCACTAAATTCCTCTCTGAACCCCTGCCAAATCACTTCAGGGACGAATACAAGTGGGATATTTACTTTTAATCCATGGAACCTTTCTTAAAGCCAACATAAATGGTATTCTGATTTACAGATGTGAACCAAGGAATATCCAGTTTCCAATAAATTTACTTTTGCTTCTTGCTGCATTATGAATAGACTAAAAGAAAACAAAAACACACAAGTATTGCCTTCTCACTGTCACATCAGGAAAGCAAATAAAATCCTTCACAGAGGATTTGAGAGCAACATCAAGATTCCTGCAGTATATATAACTTAGTAGCAATTTCAGAGATTTTAAGAAAAAGGTTTATAAACCAGCTTAAAAATTTGGCTCTTGGAAGGTTTGCTGAGCTCCTTAAAGGCAGTCTGGCTATTAAAACAGGTGCTATAATGATTTACTACATATGCTGTCTAAAACCTCTATTAAACACAGAGTGTGATTAAGCATTTCTACAATATTTGCCTAGCCCATTTTTTGGACTGAACATTTTTACATCTTTTTTTCTTCTCTCCTTCACTGAGAGCCTTTCTCTTTCCAATTTCCATTTCCTCCTCTACTTTCCAACTCCACCTTTCTCTGGACTAATGATCAGCAGATATCACAAAAAATATAAAAACGGAAGCAATGGCACCTGTGTAAAATGAACTTGGCATTTCTTTTTTCAGCTACCAAATACTTTTTTTTCAGGCTGAAGGGATTCCATGTTCTAGTATATACCATGTTCTTTTTATGGGGAGTAACATATTGCACATTTCCTGTTCCCTGCACCAACCAGATAGACCATAAACCTGCAAAAAGTGGGTGCTCTCTATGCTTTCTCTTTTATGTAAAGTACTTTTAAGCTTTCATGAAGACCAACAGCAGCTTCTGTATGTAAGCATTTCTTAGCAAGCATGGTGGAGACAAAAAGCACTAACAGAAGGAAACAAATCAAGGACCAAACACGAAGCTTTTAAGTTTTATGTTTTACTCTCCTTGCAAAGATTTTACTCCTCACCCAAGAAGTGACCCTAGTCAAGGGAAACAAAGGGCCTGACATGAAAAGGATATAATTTGGAGGAAGGAAGTTCCAGCTTAAGACCTGATTGGCTAGTGCAAGATAACGCTGAAACACTGAAGACATCTGAGCATTGAGGTTTTCACGTCTGCTGAATTCCTGAAGTACCTCTACTGTGAGCATGAAGATCTGCCGCAGATCGTCCTCCTACAGTCAGGACGAACACAATACATTCAGTATCTCAGTCATTAATGAAATGTTGACCAACAAGAAATACTTTTCCAGGGAGAAAAAGAACTTCCAATTTCACCCTATTTTCATTGAAATACTCTGAAATCGCCAGTGAGAACGCCCCCTTTTGTCAAAATCAATTGATTACATTTGCAAAGACCGTGAAAAAAACCTCACATAAATACTAGTCATTAAAAGACACAAAATCAATGCATTTTTAATAAGTGGTGGAGAAAAGAGTTGGTCTTTGGCATGAAAAAAAAGTTGGTAAGTTGTTCCGTAACAGTCAGTTTAAAGCAATGCCTTCACATAAACATTTCTGACTGGCCAAACAATACATCTGAGACAACCAGACTACACCATCTGCAATAATATTTTTAAATACATACATAGCTCTCCTTGGCTTTAAACCAAAGCTATATTTAAGACTATCATTGTTCCACAGAGTATTCGTTTTGTTTGCAATTGGTAGCCAAGGAATTAAAGAGTACAACGGCACAAAGATCTGTAGCTCTACATTCAAGAAATGGGCACAAAGGGGTTCCACCTTTTTGATACAAGTTTTTTTAAAATACACTATCAATTTTCCTGAAGTAGCCAGTATCTGCATTATTTGCACTGTTTGCCCTATTAAATGCTTTTAGGCACACAGTGTATCTGACTGCACCTGTCACAACAAAGTATTTTTGCTTCTCAATGTTTAAATTTTAGAAAGAGAGGTAGCATATATCAATACAGAACTAGTTTACCTGAAATACACGTTTACAGTTACCATGGAACTCCATGCTTAGTCCAATGTTGCTGGTTTTACTTGAACTTGAGAACTCACTCAACAGCGCCGTTAGAATGGAACAGGCCAAAGTTTGCTATAAAAAAAATAAGGGGGAATAATATAACTAAAAGATGTCCAATAATGCAATAGCACCTACAGTGTCCTTCATTTTTTTATTAGCATTTTAATACAACTACTACTTCAGCTCCTTCTAGGATAAACTAGAACAAGTCAAACTTTCAGGAAAATAGATCCTTGGATTAACAATTTCTGGAATCATCAGGGCTCCATCCTTAAAAAAGAAATTTGCGTATTCGAGCAATATAAAAGCTGGCATCTGTGCGATCATCATTAAAAATGAAACCAACTTATTGCAAACCATTTCCCAGCTTTGCCATTTACTTTGTCTCCCTGTGCATAGGCCATTACAGGTAGGTATTGGTTTCAGGGAAGACTCACTGTCTGCTTTTCTCTATTGCTCTAATAGTTCAGGTCACTCTGAAGTTTGTTTTGGCCCTTCTTTGCATTTGCTACACTTACCACTTTGGTATTTGACCATGACTAACTTTATAGCACAAAAGTGATACAAGTTCTTGAAAAACAACACCTGCAATAACAGTGCCTACTACACCTTTACCCACTCAATACATATTAAAAAAAGAAAAAGAAAAAAAAAAAAAGGAGAGGAATTCACAGAAAGCTCTGGTACTTGAAAGGTCTTGGATATGTCCCTCCGAAGCACCACATTGATAAGCCTCAGAAATAACCCTTAAAACTTCTCAATTGAAATTATATCTCTGAAGTGATATAAACATTGGTGAGAAAAAGACATGTTAATTTCAGAGAGACAGATTCATGAAGATCAAAGGTTTAAGTATCTTTTTCGTTCCCAAAATTTAGGTTAGGGTAAATGAAATGCTTATCTAAAACACTACTTAAAAGTCAACTTTCTGTTTGAAACACATGGCTCCAGCCTTTGTTGCTGTTTTTTTAAAATATATATGTAAAAAAAAAAAAAAAGCTTTTTTTCCTGATGCCAAAGTCCAGAAACCATCATCACCAGTTTTAATATCTTTTAACTGATCCTTGCACACAAAGGAGAGCAAGTATAGCACAGCAGAGATGCAAGTAGTACTTCAGACTTGTGCTATCCACTATTGTAACAAGCACAATAGAAAGTGTATACAGCTGAAACGAAAAGACTTTTTGTTAAAGAGATGTTCTTTACAAAAAGCTCCAAAATTACTGTCTATCCTCCCAGACTGTTTGGAGCCAAGGTGCCAGGGATGGACAGAGGGATAGGAATTGTTAAAGGGTCATGCATGCCAGCAAGTGTCCAGGGGTTAAACAGAAATATGCACACTACCTCTGAACACCCGAAAGATTAAAGTGGAGATGATACTATTTATGCAAGCTCATACAACAGCTGAGACCAGTGCCATCCACCCACCAACTGCAACATCTTTGTTCAGAAATGCCTCTGAAGTCAGTACCTTGACCCCCCTAGACAACTAGTTATCTTAGTCAGTAAACACTAAATTAACATTCTTACTTGCTAAATAAGTTCCAGACAGATCAAGCATAGAGGCTTTGGGATAATACACAGATTTTCTCTTCCACTATGCAATAAAGCTGCATAAATACAGCAGACCAGCATATTGCTGATCAGTTGCTAAGTAAAAGCTTTCCCATTTTAAAGAAGTTATTTATTTCAAGTGGACTATTTCTCATTTACAGTCAGCTCCATCAAACAACACGTATGACTAAAGAAGCATTTAGCCAGTGAAAACCAGCATCCCAATTTAAACTACTCCAGTAAAAGTGCAACTTGGTCACTTCTATACTAGAGGTATTTCTAATTAGCTCAAACATTTCAATATTTTATTTCCAAATTTCTGTGCAACAAAAAAAAATTTTTTTTGGTTAGAGGAAATACAGATTTGATCTATTTTTTTTAAAGTATGAACTAGTATTGAGTATTAAGTACAACATTAAAAGTTCCATATGAAAAGAATTAACTTGATTTAAAAAAAAAAACCAAACAACTAAGAAAAACCCCTTAAGTCTGACGAGAACAATGCTTCGGATCTGAATACATGTTTTTAAAGAAATAATGCAATGTTTTCTCACATGACTCTCTAAAGAGTTTAAAATATAAGTTTTTATTTGATGCTTAAATTACCAACTCACATTTTTCAGGTCAAAGGAACCACATTGTAAGGACTAGGGTGCAATTACAAACTGTACACATTTACAGGTACAACATTACAAATCTGTACACTTTGATGCTCTGTAGCATACCCCAATTACCAAGAGGTATTAGTACAACAACCAGGCTAAAACTAAACTGCTTCTGCTTTAGCTTGCTGAGATCTTGACACCAAACCACCATGCACTTGGCACCAGACCACCACAAGACAAGCACAGCAGCAATGCAGACTAACCATCACTTGGTTGCCAGTTACTGGGAAGTCGATCACCAAGTTCAAATGGGCAGGAACAACAGGAAAAGAAGTTTTTTCCCCACTGTGATTACAAATAGTAATTAATACTAATATTAATATTAGCTATAACAGCACCTTCCTTTTTCTCCAGTTTGTTTATATGTATATAATAATTTATCTTTTCTTTTTGCATAGTAATGTGTTACTGCATGGTAAAAGAGTGTTACAGATTTTTTTTGTGCTTTTCCCTTGGTTTCAAGGAAAATTTTAAAAGGAAGGTTAAATGTTATGACTCGTGGTAAAGACATCTCTTTGAAAGTGTAAAGAGCAAGGGGCACAGGCAGGCTGACTGAACCTGCTAAGAGCCCAATAAAGCAGCTTGAGCAGTGACCTATCTCCCTGATTTCAATGAGAGCCAGCTCAGACAGTTATCAGGGACATCAGTACCTGCTTTGAGCATGACAGGAGAAAAATTATGCTAACAGATTTACACACCTTATTTCATCCAGCAGGCTAGCTCACAGCAAATACCAGGGCACACTGCATCCCTTTACTCTACTCCCTCCTACTGAATTTCCAACATCCCATCAACTCCTTCACTTGGTATTTCAGTACCTGGGGTGCAAATCCTGCCCCATTCCCTCACCACCCCAAGGGCCTCATGTGCAATATTTGCACATCCGTACACTTCTGTTGCCACCTGTACCTGTGCTTCCCCCTTGTATCCAGAAGGAACTGTAAGCACTCCCTTATAGCCAGGTCACCAGGGCTGGGGAGGACCAAAGAAAGGATACTGGCCAGTAATTTAAATTTACATTTACATTACAAAAACATCAGGCTGAGATGAGATGGCTCGAGACTGGTTTCCTAGAAGGCAGTGGCCAGCCCCCATGAGTTTAGCTTTCAGACAAGAGCAGAGGAACAGATCAAGACTGTAACGTGTCCTTGCAATGCCAAGTATTTGCACAGAGCTTTGCAAAACCACCACTGCTTCCCAGAACTGCCATAAGGCTATGGGAATTTACAGACTGTTGTGCATAGCAGTAAGATGGCCATTTTCATGAGTATTCATGAGTAACATGATATTTCATGAGTAACAAAGTATTAGCTTAAAACAATATTTGCCCTGCCATCTATTAAACTCTTCTGAATACACATTAATATTTCAGAAACTCTGGAAAAAAGCCCAAATTTTTTTTTCTAAAAATAAAATTTGATTTTCATAAAGTAATTTTACTGAAGGCTGACTACTAATATTTTGAATTACATTTTTTAAGTACACTGAGACGCTTGGTATGAAGACATTAAATACTTCAACATAAATATTATCAGAAGAAAGATTTCAAAAATCTGAAATCCATCAATTTCAGAGAAACCAATACTGGTGTGCTATGCAAACCAAAATTTCTTCCTCTTACACATAGGCGAATTGAATGCACCTAATGCATAAAATTCTAGGAGTGGAAGGTTCTGGATGTTTTTATGCCTTGTTTTAGGGGAGGTTTTTTGTTTGGCTGCTTGGTTGTTGTTGTCAGTTTTAGTGTAGTTTTGGTTGGTTGGCTTGTTCATTTGTTTTTTGCTGGTGATTTTTTTGGTTCTTTTTTGAAGGTTTTTTTTTAAGGTTTCTGCCACACCACAGAAGAGATTAACAATGCAAGTGAGTAATACCACACTGTAATAAGTAGAAAATGCACGTGACTCTGGGCCTCATATTAAAAGCCAGATCTGAATGTCTATTGTGCAGCAATGCCATTAACTTCATACCAGTAAGAGTACACCTCTGAACCTAGTTTGACTCACTCCCTAGCAATTTCACTAGTTCTGCCACAAGTACATACCCAAACAATAAGCCCATCTAGCAAATAAAATCCCTCTCTTGCTGAGGGAGAGGATTGTCTCTGAGAATAGCTTGGCACTCACCCCAGTTAGCTTTATTACCAGGAATAAACTTTATGAAAGATCGCTATACATAAAATAGACTCTCAGCTGCTCAAACAGAAGATCAATGGGACCTGTGATAAGAGATTAACTTGGCAATCAGACACCCAGTAGTAACATCGTTTTAGTGGTTTTCTTTTTAAATGACTGTAATAAAACACAGACACCACCGAAAGACCGTGTGTCATTTTAAACAATTAAATATCATTCATAAAACTCAGATGCAAAAGGTAAATACAATTTATTCCTCCTAATGGAATGTCCCCTATAAAAGAAGCTAAAGCCGTAATGTTTGAAGGGATTTCACACTTGTGCCTGGGCTGCCCATGGAATAAATGAAGTGCTTCATTTGAGGGTAGTTAGGTTACAAAGCATCTGAAAGGAAGAAGAGTTCAAATACAGCCTAGGAAAAAACGGACATGTGGTACATCAGCTCTGCAGCAATAAAGCCAACAGACAAAGCAGAATAAACTCCAACACCAAAATTGTTTCCTCGTTTTGAATTCAGAGCAGAGATACAGTTAGGCTGCCAGAGGTTTGATTAAAGAATTCATTTTACTACAAAGCCTAAACTATCATGCAGTGCCTTCTGTAAGTATCATTTATAGCTACAGAAAAAAGCAGTAAGCATATTTAAAGAACAAAGGTCTTGCCTGAATAGAAGAAATCATAACATCTACCCTGTTACATTAGATCACTGCCAGCCTAGATATGCCTTTAGAGGACATTTTGTCTCCATGTCTATAATGTAAACTCTGTTACTGAAACCAAAGGGAAGCCATGTAAAGATTTAATATCTAAATTCTCTAAATGTAACTTGCTGATTTACAGGAATAATTAAATGATTAAATGGTAAATGTACTGGCAGCAGAATTTTCTGTGTTGCTCCTAGGTGATAGAATTCTGTAATAAGAATGTATCAAAAGAAATTTTACTAAGTAAGTTGTTTAAAGCAAGGCTTTCTTTATAAAGCCTTCTTCAATAATAGACTTCTTCTCTAATTTCCTTGAATAAGCACAGCTGTTTTTCCTAACATTTTCAGAGTATCTAAAACTCCAGAACATAAGCTGCAACTCCAAATTGAAAAGTTAACAGGATGTCCAGAGGGCCAAAAGAAATATCTTTATGTACACAGAACAACTGGGGCCACTCCAACCTTTCAGCATAGGAGTATTGCAATGTGGGTGGGAGACCCAGGAGCTGAAGTAGTGGTTCCCAACCAAAGGAAATCAGAAAATATTCTGAAGAAATGTAAGCAAGCACCAGGAAGAACCCATGGATTTTTATCTGTTCCTTCCCAAATGAACCAACTGGTGCAAAAAAGCTATAAGGCAGGGATAGGATGATAGGAATAGGACCCACAGCTGCACGTCTGTGCTGTCAGCGCACTCCTTTCCTCTCATTCACTTTCTGCCACTGTGAAAAGACAGATGAGCATGACCATGTTAACACATCAGAGCTACAGCGGCACAATAGGTGAGATCTTGCTTCCCTTCCTTGGGGGGAACCAGCCACACCAAAGGAAACCCCCGGGGTGAGCTGAGAAAGAGAATCAATTCCCCTGTGAATCACCATGGGCCAGAGGAAGATGATCTTGTGGTATGTGAAGCATGCAGGCTTTGGACAAAGAGAGAAGGGAAGTAGCAGCCTCTACTAATAATGGAAGAGGTCCAGGCAGTTTGCTGGAACACAGGGTGAAAAACACGCTTTTCTTTGTTCCTCTGGAGACAGGCAAAGTTGTGAAGTAGAAATCAGGAGGAGGAAAAAAAAAGTAATCTCATAAAAGAAGCTGAAGGCCTGAAAACCATTCATAAAGGTAACATATCCTTCTCTGGGTTTTTGTCTGAATGCCACCAATTGGATCTTCATTCTGACCACAGCTGCATGAACAAATACAGGACCTTCAGTTAAACTCAAAATAATGAATAGTTAGACTAGCCATGCAGCTTGCCATCATCAGCACCCAGCCTTAAATATACACCAACCCAACAGGTGCTCCACAGCAGATCTGCCCAAAGAAAAAATGAGAGGCTGAGAGGGAGAAGGGGCTGTTTCTAAGCAGACTAACACAAAGATCCAGTATATTACTGAACACGTTTATTCTGAAGGGTGGTACTTTTGAGAGGAAGAATGACTAAACACCAAGCAGCTATGGTCAACAAATGTCTTGAAGAGGGCTTTCCCCCTCAAGCCTTCTTATTTGTGTGACACCACTGTCATAAAAGAAATACATGGTATAACTCATGGAAAGGCATAATTTTTTTCTTTTCCAGTGAGTCTGTGAGGTCACAGGTGAGGGACTCCACAGGTGCAAATCTCATGAGATGGCAAAATTGAGGAAAGAAAGGGTTTGGCATCCCATACTTAGAACAGAGGATGCACATCTCACCAACTGGAACACATTTGCAGTTCCCAGCCCTCTCTTTGAAACTGCAGCTCTGGTTACTCTGATAACTCTGGGGAGTTACCAATTTCTAGTAGTTATTAAGCAACTAAGCTGGAGACTTGCTGTACTGCATCCTTGGTAAAGCCAGCTCCCTTTCAACAGAAAAATCTAAAAACTGCAAAAACACCCTGGTTAATTCAGCTACTTAAAAACCATTTACATTTTAAAGTTCTCTTACATTTCTATCACTGAGTTTTAACCTCATGTGTGGAGTAGTTTCTGGATTCCTGTAATTCCCAAACCAATCTTCAACACACTAACTTAGGCCTTTATAGAGAACTTATCTGCTTAAATATCCTGGTTCACCCTCTGTTTTTTATATTTAACATGTCTCAAGGGCAATGAGGTTCACAGAACAAGGTAACAATTTTATTAGACCAGAAGACACAACTTGGGGTGGATAATACATATATGTTTTTGTCAAGACGTGGAAGTCAGAAGAGCCTCTCCAACTCCGACCATACCACATGAAACAGTAACAGCTGGACAGGCTTCCAGAAGTAAAATTCCTTTTAAAGAATTGAAATAAGAACTGTAAACACTAAGTAAATATAACTAATTATCCAGGCAGCCATTATAATGGATAGATTAACCTCAATGAAGATGAATGCCTGGAGTTTGGCTTATTAATATTTCCCACCACTCACATGAAATCCATTCACAGCACATCCCTCAGAAGCTTTAGGTAATCTGAAGCAGATGGATCTTCTCTCTAGCCCAACTAGGAACACTAGGAAACAGAACAACAGATTTACAGATTTTTGCAGGAGAAGGAACTGTTAGGATTCCAGAGCTTTTCCAGTGAATCTTGACAAGTCTATTAAAAAAAAATGTAGGCTTCAGATATGGAGCTTTATATTAAAATACATTCTACTGTATGCACTGCAGGTCTGAAAAACCACAGCTTCTGTTGTTTCCCAGTCCCATGTCAAGTCTATAACAGCTGGACCCCTCTGCATCTACCTTCATGTACAGTGGAAGAAATTGAGGTCTCATCTGTACCTTGGTTTTGTTTAAAACAAAATCTATCTGATTGTCTTCACATGCAGAGCAGATCCTCCTCCTGGGGAGTCAGTCACTTAGCTGCCAGGATTCCTGTCCTTCTGGCAGGGATGAAGGACAAATTAAATCCTTCAGCTATGCAAAAGCATAATTTTTTAACATAAAAAGAAAAGGCCAAAAAGTTGAAGGCATTTATAGTTGAGAAGAACTTGGCCCAAGCAATTTCTCAAAATCTTGAAATTGATGATAGAAAACATGTATTTAGAATTTGAAGACTGGCTCGTGATACTGTGTCTGCTGCCAGAAGCTCTGCCCCCAAGAGAAATGAAGATTTTGAAAAGAGATCCTGAAATTGGTATTGGAGGGAGATTACAGATTCTCCTTCATGAGCAGAGGGATGGCTTTTATCAATAATACAGGAGGAGCCAGGAAAACAAAACCAAGAACTCCAAAGGTGATCTTAGTCCTCCTAGAGGATTACCACCTAAACTCTTATAAATAAATAGGCAGCCAGACTAAAAGTTTGCTTTTCCTTCTCAGACAAAGGTTTTTTTCTGTGAGATTCATAAAGCATCAAATGGCAGAAAACCAACAGCAAAAGCCAACACTCCAGTTCTAAACCTGGCTCTAATCATGCATCCCTCCCATCCCTGAAGTATTAACTCTCCTTAGTGTCCTGTTATTTCCTTCACACGTACACTGTGTTCCACTATTAAAAGATTTCTCAATACTAAAGCCATTTTATTACTCTCATCGCAATTCCTCTTCTTATCTTCCTTCCAACCCCCTTTTTATTTTTTCTTTCTCAACAGTTCATCCATCATTCTTGCTCACATGTCAGTTTCCCACCACATACCTTCAAGTCCTAGCCTCAAAATACATCCATCTCCGAAAATCTTTTTAACTAGTACTCAAGAAGCTGAGGTACTAAGCACATCAAATCCTGCAAAAGGACACACACAACAGACACTACCATCATTATTCACTGCCCTCCTTATTACCCCAACTATTAATCCTGACAAGATATTACTCAAAAAGTCCCAAAGATTTAATGGAGCAGGACTGTCTGATGTTCACAGAGTTAGTACAGACATCTGACAAAAACTGGGTGGAGGGCTGCAGGGTACAGAAAAGATTTAAGTACCTACATTATTCTTGTACGGTAAAGATGAATCAAGAAGCTTCACAGCCAACAGGGAGGAAAAAAGTAAGCAAGACGCAGACAGAAGAATGCTTTGCTTTTTAAAAATGGACTTCCTCTCAATTACAAACTGCTGTAGAAAGCCATTACCTCAGAATACTCTGAGCTGGAGGAGACCCATGAGGATCAAGTCCAACTCTTAAGTGAATGGCCCATATATGGAGTTCTAACCCACAACCCTGGTGTTATTAGTACCATGCTCTAACCAATAATCAGCAACTAAGAGCTGCTGATAACTCATTTTAGAGCTTTGAACATTTTTAAATATGAAGTGACCCTGCTGCTGACTTCATGTGTAGTGATCCTCAGGCATGATAACACAAATGGGTGGGCAGAAGGTCAGAACAGAAGGCTGAGAAGGATACAGAAAGGACAATGAGACTGGAAAAAGAATTAAGAGTCACCTTTCAAAGGTATGAAAGACTTCTGCAACTTAAGTGTACAAGGAAGCAAGAGTGTGTCTTGCACCATGGGAAAGATGTCAAAAGAGTGGAATGACTCCGTTCCACAGGGAAGCACAGAGGACTGGAAAAACATCTGCTGATCTCTTTCAATGCCTACATCCTGGCCTCTTCCCTGATTCGAATGGAGGCCTGTATTTACAAGTAACTAGTATAAATGAATCTCCAGAAACACTTGTGACAGTGCAAGGCACTGTCTGGACAGCACATCTTGGATTTTGAAAGCACCACTCCCTTCAGGATGTAGGCTTCACACCACAGCCTGAAGCACCCTCAGCTGAGACTCCCCACAGCAGCAAGGCAACTGCACCACTGGGGCCCCACACAGCCCCACAGGCATGGCTGAATTCTACAGGGACACTAGTAAAGAAACAAAACCACCCAGCCATATTTGAAAAGATAACTAAAATAATAAATAAGTATTTATTATTTCATTGTATGCATTATTTCATACAACCTTTCAAAGTTGCTATGTGTTTATACAAGAGGCATGCCCTGACTCCCTTCAGAGAGCAGTTTTGGCAGGTACAATGCCAAAACACCTTTTTATTACGGCTTATTACTGCAAATGCCAGTACCAGAGTCTCTCTTGCAGCTAAGTCTCAGAAGATTACAAGAACACTTCTGTGAATAAGAACTGATTTATAATATAAATTATCATATACACATGGGAGCACGTGCTGATAACCATTTTGCCAAAGAATAACAACCATACACCGTGTTGTACAGAAAAAGACATTTAGATGTTTCAGCAGCATCACATGTTTGGGGTTTTTTTGCAAGTAAGTCTTATTAGAGCACCAGAATAGAAAACATCATTATATAGCCAGGACATTTTCAATACCATTCTTAAAACTTGAGCACAAAAATTTTGGAAAAACTATGGAGAAATTCATACTTGTGAAGAGGGGGAAATAAAGGGAAAATGAAATAAAGGTAAATGAAAAACTAAGCTAAATTTGGCAATGAGCTGAACTTGGAAAAGAGTACCCCTTCCCCCAGCCAAAGCTCCTCTGCAACATGCTCTGCTCCACAGCATGCCCAGGATGATATCCCTGGAGCAGACAGTCTTGGCTTGCTGTATGCTGTGGTCAGTGCAGTGTGTCTGGGGACAGCGCATGCACAGAATACAACTGCACAAGCTGGACTGTGCACTACTTAATTCAAAGTCCACGTTTCTATTTACACCACTTTTGTATCTTTATGCAAAGAGCCTACAAATTACATGGATACACAGTGTCCATGCACAAAACTTGAAAACTTCAGCTGTAACTCCGTTTTAAACCAGGCTAGGTTTCCTGGAAAAAAGTATTAACTCAGTTCTTCTTAACAAATGCCCATTTCTATCCAAATTATGCAGAATCAAAAAGCTAAAACTGTTTCCTTAGGTAAATAACTGTGAAATTAAGTTTTACAAGACTATATGAAATTTCCATACCCTGGAACAATATTGCTTGTTGCTCAGAGGTGACACACTATTTTTAGGACCATGGCATGAGCCGGATTACTTCTAGTACTTTGATTGAATTTTCAGAGTTAAACATTTGCCACTCCCATCTATCTAGTAAAACTGCTGCTCTTAACTCTCACCAGTGTCATGAGCCAGTTCTCTCAAGGGATTTTTTTTTTGAGAAAAGCTTCAGTTAAAGTTGCAGCATGGAATCTATATACTCTCTGATTTTTGCTTGGTAGGAGAAGAAATCACCTCTCTTTAAGCTCTAGTTACATGCCTCTATTATGACCTATTCTAAACTTATCCCCTGGCATAGCAAATGGAATTTCACTAAATGCATAGATAGATATTGGACACCTTGTTTCCACTTTGAGCTCGGTATGGAAGGTAACACTTACCCCCAGTAGTATGACATTAAATCAAGAATAAGTTTTGTATTTCCATTCCATGTTTTACTTCCTCACACCCCTTTCTCTCCACCTACTCATCTCCCAAAGAACAGCAGAGGCCTATGCCTCCTGCTCACAGTCTATTTCAACAGCTGAGTGCAGTGCTGGGCAGGTGGAAGGGGAACAGAATGTGAAAAGAACTCCCAGCAAACAGAAAATCTGCTTTAGATCTTACTATTAGATTAAAGAAAACCAGACAAAAATAGAAAATAAACAAGTAATAATTTTTTTTTTAAACACAGAAAAAAAATCCCACAACAAGCCACCAACCCCCAACTATGGCACTTAAAGCAGCTATTCAGAAAAACATTCCCTAAAAATATGGTCTGCTTTCTTTTCAAAGAACTACACATATTACCCCAAGACCCAAAACATTAAAAAAAAATCTCCAATTCAGTAAATGATTGAACAGTTACCAACTTAATGACTGAATGGATAAGTGAAGCATAATATATTTTATAGCCACTAAGTACATAACGTAAGCTGCTGATGCAGACTGCTTAACTTTTGAAGAAAAAAACCTAAATACTTACCACAGTGGGATTACCGCTGCTGATCAGCTGGCTGACTTCATGAAAAATGCTTTTGCAGTCGATTGATTTGTCTAACGATCCCCGTTTGACTATCACCGCTACCGCTAATAAAATCTGCTCCCGAACGTACTTTTGAAGGCTGTAACAACATTGCACAAATATATTTGCAGGTAATTCTGGACGTTGATGATCAATAAAATTTTAAAGACATTTCTTTTTCAAATGTTTTGTGCGAATTCATAAGGGAAAGCTGACAGAAGTTAACTGATAAGACTAGAAGACAAATCATTCTTAAAATGATCTTGCACTGCTACCCAGGGAAACAAAAATGACAACCCAGACTTTATGCAGAATCCTACATGTTCAGAGGTGTTTTTTCTGTACTTACTTAGGCCTTTGTAAGACATAGGTTAGAAGGAATGTTCGCAATGACTCAATGCTAGCTTTTTCCAAGAGAATCCATTCTCTTACAACTGCTTCCATTATCGCTGTGGCAGCTTGAAAAAGGACATAGTCCACTTTACTAGTTTCTGTGGGAAAAAACAAAGGCAACTTGAGTATTAGAAGACATGTATTCAGACTGAATGTGTTTCCAACAAAAAACAAAACCAAAAAAAACCCCAAACTTACTACCATTTATTATTAAATAGAATATTGTTGCTATGAAAACAGAGGAGGAATTTACAACTCAAAAGAGGAAGAAATAATTAATAATCCAATTATCCAGTATTATTCAAGTCAATGACCTAGGAGGAAAGTTGTCTGCACTAGGAGGCTGGTTCAAAGAACAGGAATGCTAACAAAACAGGGGAATAAAATAAACAAGATGACAGATTTAGTTCCAATACATTCATTAATAAAAGTGATTCATGTCAAAGCTGAATATTTCTGTGCTTGCCTTTGAAACCAATAGTGCATAAAAGCACATGCATTTCATGGGAAATAAAACGAAGCAAATCCGCTTCCACTTAAAGGTAACATTTGTGCTTAATTATCCAAGCAAAAATTTTACACCGTGGTGTATTGAAAGGGTTCTACATCATGTTCAAGTTTTCAGATTTGAGTTAACCAAAATGTAATTTCTCACCACAGTGTACAAATAATTTGCCATTATTATCTGAACATGGGATTACATGTTATATATACAATGCATACAGATGCACTAAGCAAAGTATAAAAGTCTATTATTACAGAGAAAGGTAACAGTTTGGGTGACTACAAAGTCCAATTTAAAGAAAAATTCCTGAATAGTAATAATTTCTATGATGCTAGAAAGCTACAGAGACATTTTTGTTGTTGTTCCTTTGTTTTTAAAAATTTTAACTTGGAAATAGCAGAAGCCAGTTACAAATATCCTGAGCTCTGCAGAAAGAATTTTCAGAAAGGGTGCAGCCACAGGGTGGCAAAAGCATAAAACATGAAATAAAATCCCCACATAAGAAGCAGTTTGAGCTATAGTGGTTGGCCTGCCAGGACTAGAAAAACTGTGGCTTTGTTTGGAAAAACCTCAATTATGAGATGAAGGGCTTTAAATTACCACAAAACAAACTTTCTTACCCAATTACATACACACAAGTTTATAATATAAATTCCCTTTATACGTAAGTTCTATATCAAAGATAGCAGCTAATATGCAAAAATATTTTAAAGTAATTTAATCAGCCTCCAAATCTAGATCCACACAGATAAACATGCTTAAATCAAAATAAACCACATTTAAATCTACTTAGCTTAATTTGGAAAACTAAGTAACCACTTAAGTAAAAGATCAATGTGTATGTCTGACATAAATAAAAACAAACTTAATTATTCCTGCATGGGAATTTTAATTCTAGCACTTTTTACCTTGGTTCTTCAGCTTTTCTAACTGAACAAAGCTCAAACACACAAAAAAAAAAAAAAAAAAAAAAGAGAGAGAGAATGTAATTTAAAAAGGACATTCACACACTCTTCCTTCCACTAATGACATCATCCTTGTTATCTCCCTCTACCTCCATTCCAGTCCCCGTCTTGACCATTTCTTTTCCTGTTTCTTTTTAAAGCCAGCTACTTGGTCCTCTGGTTCCAGCCCATCCTTCCTGCACACATCTCTTCAGTACACTTCAACCCTTTTATTCTTCATCATGAACAGCTTGTTTCCCTTCCCTGGTTCCCGATTTCACAATCCTTGCCCCTTCTTGCTCAACTCCCAGATCTTAACTACCTGTCCTTTCTGTCCAGAGTGTACAGATACTTACTGAGGATGCACAAAGTTTTGAAAGGGTCTCTAAGTTCCAGGTCTCAGCATCATAACTGCCTACATTCCCATGAAAAACCTGCCCCATGTGGAAACACACTGGCTTCTCAATGGTGGTAGCATATGAACAGTTTAAGGATGTAATATTTCTAGATATCCAAAAGGTATTAAAATCAGCATCATATTCTGTCCAACCAGCCAAATTTAAGATTTCATGAAATTTCATTATTTATTTCTGACTGATGATGAATGTATCACTTAGATCTAAACTGTATGCAAGCAAAGTTACTTAAGGAGGTTATCATGCACTTAATTTTCTCTAAAAATCAATGTGAAAACAAAAAACATCAATTTTGCTGACCCATCAAGCAAAAAGTGTGACTGCAGTCTTCCAAACCAGTTGGAGTACTGTATAGTACTACTATAACACACTAAACCCAGAAGAAACTCATTTGTAGAAAAATAGTTTGATTGCAGAGTAGATGTAGGAAAGGAAGCACATCCTGATCTATATATAACAGTATAATATAGGAGTAGGTCTGCAATACTGACACCATAATACTCATTAATTGTAGGTATCCAATCCAGTAAATTTAGAAATAACTGTTAAAAAATACTGCAGAAAGAATCAAGTATGAAAATAATATTTTCAACATAATTCTAATATTTCTCTGTTCATTCTGGCAAATTCTTTAAAAGAAAAGTTGCCTTTTGCTGTTTTGGCATGTGTTCTTTTGCACAAACTTTGAGGTTCCCCCGTCAAGTCTCAGAGTCAGTTTTCACTGAAATTCCCCCTCACCTGTCCCCAGCACTCACATTTTGGTCAATACCACAGTGTTGAGCAGCAATCTTACATCTTTACTGCTCCTGTGATTTTCAGATTTAGCTGCCAAACTCTAATAAGTCTCTACAGCACCTGTAAAAATATTTATCTTTTATAACTTCCTACATAACCACATTTAGAGCATTTTCATTAGAATCAGAGAAATTTCTGATGAAGGGTGGTATCTGCCTCTTTCCTTTCTCCACACATATAATCCCACAAAATTTCAAATCAATCCTGTCTTGCTTCTATTTAATGGGCAGATACTTTTCTAGCTTTTTCCTCTTTTCCCCTAGCTGGGCTGTCAACAGAAACTAAGTTGTTCAACTGGAAATAAACTCTCATTTCAGCACCAATGCAAAACCTGTTAGAAGTGCATAAAATTGCATTGTTGGCTGATTTAATGGGAAGCAAGCACAAAGCCTAGCAAACACACTACTGGAAGCTGCACAAGCTGCAGAGATTAGACAGTATTACAAAAATCATACGACAAAAAAATCTATTAAATCAGTTTAGGAACTTAGCTACATGAAGGTACTCCTTACAGCTTTGAAACTGACAGAAATAAAACAAAAAAGGATAGTGACAGGCTTCACACTCCATCAAAAAGTACCCCTCATTAAAATCAAATCTGATGCTCATAGTCCTAGCCGCAAAAGAACAGCAGAGTTCCAGTCATAAAAGAATGCACACGCCTAACTTCATTTATTGAAACTTACCCAAAATATGTTTGCAAACAGCAAATGGTGATTTTGATTTTCTAAATGATAGGAATATGTGCTCAGCATGTTGGCGTTGTTCATTGTTGACCATGGAAGGTGGTGCCTGAAATAAAAAAAAAAAAGTTATTCAAGTAGTGATCAAAAATATACTAAGAGCAATGTCATGAACTTATATATGTTTGCCTTGTTAAACACCAGAACCAAGTATCCCTTGGATGCTCACAGTCCTGGAAGCAGAGCACTAATTTTTCCTTTGTTCTACATTTGTTTTAAAATATTTGGTTGTATAATAAATTCAGGAGGTTTAAAAATTACTACAGATAAATTCTAAAATAAAGTATTAGCAGGAACATACTACCCTCTAGTGTTTAATACTAAAGTTGACATCCTGAGGACTGGGTGTGATTGAAGAGATGAGTAAGACCATTTGGGAATGGCTGGTTCCTCAACTGACACACATCCCTAGATACTCCCACACCATTACCTCCTGGGCACCTTGGCAGCACAGGTAGCACCTGCTGCTCTCCTGCTGAAGCCAGCTCCAAGGTGGTTTCTACCTAAGAATCAGCTAGAAGTAAAGCATGAAATCATGCAGTAACCTGGAGCTCTGCAAGGTGCCTACGGAGCAGAGAGGAGCTGCCTGCACTGCAGCCTCACCTCACTGAGTGACCCCAACACTCCCCCACTGCCCTACAAGGTAAAAACAGTCATGCAGAAAGTATCAGCAGCTCACAGTACCACACTGCTGTCCACTTCTATCACTAATATTCTCTGATTTCTGCTATCTGGGATTCATCTGAACATGAATATGGCACAAGATTCTCTTGGAGGGGATTAATGCCACAAACAGAGTAAGCAAACCCGATGCTAAGCTTTGAGAAAGGAACATGCACACATGTAGGAAGATCACATCCAAACTGCAGAGCAGGATCAAGGTATCAGGGTAGGTTATTGAATTTCAGCTGAACTTCAAACTCCACATTCCAGCCCTGTCCCCAGCAGTTTGAGAAGAACATGTGTCACCTATCTTTCAGTCATGATTTACACTTACTGCTTTGGGAATAAAAGCATCAAGACCAACGCTTTTAATGTAAGTGAAATATTTCCCCATAAGCAAACCACAAGAAATCTGATTTTACAGACATTTCTGTGATGTAACCTCAACTCTCTTGCATGCAGCAGCAGCTGTTCCTAATGGGAACAGCTGTTTGTGTTTTCTGCAGTGTGAAGGACTGTCCTCTGCATGGACCCTAGCTACATTCACTGCAATAGAACCAGCTGTACAGAATGCCAAAACAATATCTGGAGCATGTTATCAAACATGCAGGAATGACCGACACAGCAACAGCTTGATACACACTTCAGTCAGAGCTGTGGCAAATGAACCCAACCAAGCGAAAAAAAAGCAGTTCCCACTTTTTTGCCCCATTGTGGATGGGCAAGCACACAGGGAACCAGACTGGGGAAGTGATTATCAAAAATCATCACAGATTTTTTAACCTGTATCAGTTTCTGGGTCTGGTTCAACATAACCCAAAAAGCCTAAATCAGCACAGGATGGGAGACACTGGGTGATGATAGGCTGCTTTTTCTCAGCACCAGGTATCATTTAAGGTGCATTTAATCTACAGCCTCTGTTGCTGTGCAATGCCTGGAAACTGTTTTAAGTCTCAAGGAACACACACATCTCTGCCCAACAAATATTTCAGGAGATTTAAGAATCAAATTTCTTAAGACAAGTGACTTACTAAAATAACTTTCTGCTACCAAAAGGAGAGGTCCTACTCCTTTCTCTGCATGGTCTTGTTACCTCTTTGCATGACACTTTCTGTCAACTGGTCCAAAAAAGAAAAAGAGGATAGAGGGGAAATCCAGGGGCAAAGGGAATGAACATTTCTTACTCTAATAAGCATCAAAAAGCCGGACAAGTGCCAGAGCCAGTGCAATGATGAGGAGAAAAGGAGTGGAGCAACATTTCCCTTTCAGCACTCATCAGCTCACAGCTCTGCAGTCTCATGAAGCCTCACTAACTACAGCCATGCTAGAATGAATCCTTTGGGTGTGACAAAGCATAACTTTTTGCAAGCCTGGGGTCATTTATATTCACATCCTTAGAGCAAGAAGACCAAATCAGGGCTATCTGATTCAAAACTCATTTTGCATTAACACATTATATTTAAGTTCGCCATACAGAGATCCTAACCATTTTCACTGCTCTGTAATACTTAAGGGCACTTTCAGGGATATCAGCTGCAAACAACAGCACCACTAAAAAGCAACCAGAAGCTTTATGGGAAATACCTCCTTTATGCTTATAATAACTAGAAAGTAGACCTCTTGCTTTATACTATTTTAGCTCTCCTACTTCTCCTAAGTCCCGTTACAGAAGACCTTCGACACCTTGGAAAGGCATATGGCACATCATATCCCTGTATTAATTTTTAAAATTACAATAACTTAAAAACACATTGCAAACTCTGACTCTCAAAACTGTCCAGAGCAGACAAGTGCAACAGTTAAGGTTTGAATGGAACTGTAAAGCCACCAGAGGGAGCTTCAAGCTCAGTCTACTGCCTTCATTGCATTCAGACAACATTTATTTGTACAATGAAAGTAAAGCCCAGCTAATTTTTGCTTTAAATAAAAGGCTAGCATATACAGAGTCTTATTATGTCCATTTCTATGCACATATGAAATGTGTTCATTTCTATACGATGTGCAAATTTCACATTATAAGAACACTAGCTTAGTGAGCCCAAGAGTCCTGTACTCTGGTGCCCAGCACCTCCTTGGCACAACAAGGTTAGAAGCATACCCAAAGTATTCATCATGTTTGGAAGGTCCCCTAGAGCACACACACACATTCACCATGTTCTTCTTATTGTCTCTTTCAAACTCTTCTCTACTATCCAACTTACAAGGAATTAAAACACAGCAAGGTAATGAGCAGGTTCTTTTGGCATATTGAAGCCATTTGCAGCTATATCACTTTCCTTTCTGTATTATGTGACATTGCCTCTAACCATCAGTTCTCCCTTTTGTCCTGCAAGTTACCTATAAAAACTTCTCCAGGACAATGATCATCCTTCTGATTTAGCATAACAAGCTACTGCCCCATAAGAAGAGAGTTCTTAGATGGCACAGTATTATAAATAAAATTACTACCTTTCAACTACCAAAGCTGTCTGGATACAGAAAAGGACCAGCGGCAGCAGCGCCCACAAAGAGGATCCAGCAGGACTACTGTTTCAAATGGCAGCTATCCACTCAAAGGGAAGGGAAACCAAAAAAAGACAAGACTAGAAACACTGTAGCAGACTAGCACTAACACTTACAGGATCACCTAACTTATCCGAAAGCCTGGACAGCTCCTAATGCAACCGCAGAAGATAGGAGACCATCAATTGTCATGGGAAGTACACACATGACTAGGAAGCATTTGCTCATGAACATGTGGAAAGAATAAGGGCTTTGGGATTTTATTTTCAAAAGGAGTAGTTAGACGTATACAGAGGAACTGAACATACACATATGCATTCAGAAACACCTGCATTATATAAGCATTTCCTACCTCAGTAACACACATTTCAAAAATATAATGCAATTATTACTTACTTGCCAGGACGGAAAGTGCCAAGAAGTAATAGATACAAAGAACAGAAACAAATAGATACAAAGGAAGCAAACAGGTTGCAAATACAAGAGGTTCATTAAAGACTAATGTTGAAGTCACAGTTACTTGCCACTAACTGGATGAAGAAGTAACACCATATCCACATTTGAAGTCCTGTTTTAGCACCTTCCCCTTATCTGAAAACACCTTTTGCTTTAAAAAAAAAAAAAATGCATCAAATTCCACGCTCCCAAGTGATTCTGTTCAGGCAGTTTCATGTCAATCATCACAGGTATACAAAATAAACTTTTTTTTATCATATATTAAAAATTATTTTCTTAGTGGTTTTAGATCACAGAAGAGAATTGCAGAATCACATAATGGTTGGAAGGGACCTTTAAAGGCATTTAGTCCAACCCCTTCCACCATGGGCAGAGACAATTTCACCTTCCACCCAGCCAGGGTGCTCAGAGACCCATCCAATTTGGCCTTGAACACTTCCATGGATGGGGCATCCACTTTTCTGGGAAACTTGTACCAGTGCTTTACCACCCTTACTGTAAAAAATTTCTTACAAGGCCAATAAAAAAAGACTGAACTGGCTTCTATGAATCTCGAACTCTTCAATACTTTCAACAACTTGTTGAAGTTGACTGATTAGTAGGTTCTTCTAATATCAACGTGACTTCTGAGCATACTACTTACTGCTTACTTAAGACACTGACAGTATCTTAAAAGTAACAGCTTCTATAATTCAAGTGACAACATTATTATTAAAGTCAGTAACAGAGTAGTTTTTTTAAATTTAAATATTTAGTTAACCAGCTTGCATAGGTACTTCTGCATTATCATTTTGCTAAGAAAAAACCTGTCCATGATCAAATATAAACATAACTAAGGATGGGGGTGAGCAGCATTCACTCCTTGAAGGAAGAAAAAATACCTTGCTAAGACAAATTTTGATTTTTCACTTTTGCTATGGCAAGACAGCACTGAATACCACCAAAGTCAGCATCTTCCTACAATTACACTGGGGGAAATCTGCAAATTAGCATGTCACAAAGAATAGTCACGCACTCCTCCAGACTCCACTGCTTGGGAGAATACAGAGAGTACACTGGAGCGTTTTAAGCTGACACCCACAGTATTCCCTCCTACAAAAAAAAGTCCCCTATGAACAGCACAGCCTAAACACTAGTAGGGTCATGGAAAGGGAAACATGCCTACTAAGAGAATTTTCTTGGTTTAAAAACATAAAAAGGATCAAATTGCTTGTACCTGCTAGTACTAAAGCCAAGTAGGAGCTCTTCTTGCCAGAGGCAATGGTTATGTCTGCAAGTGAAGTACATTACAAACTTGACAAGGGCAGACACAAAAACCTGATACTTCTCCTGAAGTGTGACTTCGTAAAATTCACCACAAACTCTCCAAACTGAGCTTCCCAAATATGGAGGGGAATTACACCTTCCTTGCAGTGAAGAAGTACAATAAACTGTTCCCAAACTCCGGTCTGCGGGCCACTCTTGGCTTATGAAAACCCCGTTTATAACATTCTTGTTCTTCAAAATGGTGTCTAGATTCCACGCTGTGGAGAGCCTGGAAACCCGGCAGGGAAGAGCTTAGGAAACAGACCTCTATCAATATACAAGGATAAGCAAAAGCCACCACAGATGGCAATGGCACTGCTGGGTCTGGACTTTGCTGACAGCCACCATCAGGCAAGACACACTGAGAGAAGCAAGGAATAAAGGAAGCCCAGATGGCTTGCCAACATGTCCCAGCAGGCAGGGAAGCCAAGTAATAGTGAGGCATATGCAAAGGAGAAAGATCATGAGTGAACTTGAGAAGCAAGTGCAGGGGAACACTATGTGATGGTGACAACACAGCTGAAGATACAGGCAAAAATAGAAGGAGAAAGAGAAAAAAAAGGAGAAAATAACACAAGGGGAAGCAGTATTTTCTAACTAGTGCACATACTGCCTTTAGGACAGCTAAATGTATTACTTCACTTGTGTAAGCTATTGTTACAGCTGCAACATTAACTAATCAAGTCATTCAATATTAAATTACTGTGCTCCTCTACCAAGATGACCAAAACCCACTAAAAACAGATTTCTGTCTCTTAAACAATAAAAATACCTTGAAATAATTACTCCCCAAAACAGTTCTGCTGTATAAGCAATCTATACAAAAGAATCAGACTCTCAGAAGATTTCCAAGTTTAAATCTACCGAAGTCATATCAAGCAACACGCCCCATGACTGAATTACCCTGACTTCTGCGGAGTCAAGCCATAACAAGTTTCTGTTCCAGTTTTAGCTGTAACACTTTTCAAGTATTTCAAATAAGATTTTTTCTACATCTCAAAGGACACTCAAAAACTGTCACTTGTCTTGTTAAAGCAGCTAATCAAAGAGACTAAATATAGGGGTCAGGCACATAGAACTAGTCAATTAGCCACACTTTTGTTCTTAGATATTCACCCTACTTCTCTAGCAGACGCAAAATGATGCAAGGATGTCTTGTCCTCCCATGGAGCAGATGCCACAAGCTAACAATTCAGACTAGATGAAGATGCTCAGCTCTGCAACTGCTTTACAAGTAGATCAGATGCTCCAGCCTTGGGCACAAGGCCAGGGGGAATTTAAGACAACTGGTACCAACGGCAGCTTCTGCTGTCCCAGTCAGATCTGTCTGACAGGAGTGCCTAGCTTTGAGTAACCCAGAAACCTTAGCACAAAAAAACCATCTCCAGCTATGTCGCAATTACTTCCTCCACACCTCATTTTTTGAACAGTCATTTAAATTACAGCAGCAACTCACCCTCCAATTTAAAAGATACTCAAGATTATCTGTGAAGATTGGTAAGAAAGAAGCAATAACTAACCTCGTACCAGACCTGCACAAGAGAAAATATGATGGAGATTTAAGACTTTCTGAACAAAAACTTCCTTTGATTTAATAAAAAAATTCTTCTCCAAAAGTAATTATGACTGGATTTAAACCCCAGAGTGCCCAGTATTTTTCAGTATATACTTGGAACAAAGTATGACTGCTGGAGAAACTGCCTCCTACACATCTACTCACATCTTGCTTTCATGCAGAAACTTAACAATAGGGAAAAAAGACTATTTTTTTCTTATCAACTTTTGCTTTGTATTTTGAAGCTGAAATATGTTATTAAGTCTTTTGTAAGTAAAATAGGAGATGAACTGTGCTTTGCAATAAGAGCTATTCTCAGTTAAGCAATGTTCTTGTATAAGACACTATATATACACATTAATTGACTAAAGAACCAAAGTAAATCATCACCATCAATAACAAAACATTCTCTGAGATAAGACTTCTCTCCAAGGTAAACAACAAGCACTACTAAGATTTTACCTCTCTGCTAATACTTTGATCCACAAATATAGACTATTACAGGCTCTCCACTGAAATTACCCTTCATTTATATGCACAACACAGCTAAATCTGAGAAATATCCCATAATGGATATTTAGCCTACAGTAGTCTGGCTGTGGACAGTGAGAAGATGAATGCTGACATGAGGCCACAGTTCAGCGCCTTAAATTAAATGTTATTTATTTTCTAATCTCTATATTCATTGTTCTAACATTTCAAAGCACAAATGAGGTCTGACCTGCAGTTCTGTTTGGCAAAATATCTTTTCTAAAACATCTGAATGACTGATGGCAATGGGAAAATCCACATGGTCCCCTGAAGTCAGTAAGATCCAACAAAGCAGTAAGAAGTCAATCCATGCATGCCAGAGAGAAAGTGTGACTTATTATGTAAGAGAAGGACAGACAAAAAGCACCTTAACTACACAAAACAGTTAAGAAAACCTCACTGTTCCAAATCCATACCTTTTAAAGCATTTAATGTTACAAATAAAATCAACCTACTCTGATTTCAGTAAAAATGGCACATCACTACTGCAGTAGCATAGGAACTCCAAAATATGTTACTAAAGGATACAAAATGTCAAAGTGCCCTTACAGCAACTGCACTCACACCAGCCTCAAGTCCTGCTCTCCTGTTTCCTTTCATTGTGTAAAGGTAAAATCTTCCTATTAAGAGATGGAAGATTTAGCAGAAAATAACCCCCCGTGCATTCCAGCTACTCCTCAGGTACCACAGGGCTGGCGGTGGCTTGGCCTTAAATTCTGAGTGACAGCCAATTTGGCAACACCATCCTCTGACCATCTCCTGGAGCTGGAGGCAGTTTGGCCTCTTTATCCTGAAGCAAGAAAGAGTTGGTGGAAATGAACCAAACTCCTCCCTCGGCTCCCACCAACTCCAGCTGTTTCTCTCTCTCTTCCCACAAGGAGGCATGGAAGACACACGGGTAACGGGTGGGAAAGGAGGCTCAGCATCAACAGCGCACCCTCACAGCAGCATAGAGTATCCCCATGACAGGTCCTGATTCTCCAGCAAGAGACAGGACCTTAGGCTGTCCACAGCCTCTGAAATCCTGATTGCACCTCCATCATTAGAGTCTCATCTCTGTATTGCTCATTTCTGCATCTGTAAGACAGCACAAACAACACTTCAAAAATGTGCCAGGATAGTGACAGTGAATTTCAACACAAAGTTTTAAGTAAAGAAAGAACCATTGTGTTCCCTCTTCTGATAGACAGATCATAATAACGCTAGTAATGGAAACACCCATTGTCCAAAGTTCATAGCTTGAGATGTACATAATATATGACCCATTTATCAGGCCCACTGTACATCAAATACTGTCAGCATCTGCTCTCCTGCAAAAGAAACTCTCATACTGGGTGTGAAGAAGTGTCTTTTACTACCTTTTTTTTTTCTTTCTATTGTCCAGTTTCAAATTATATTGCTGAAAGAACAGCTATAACCACCCATTGCTGTAAGGGTGACATTATATTATACTTGCATGTAGCCTTCTACAGTAGAGTGAGACATTGCAGGGGTAACTCCCATGCACATCAGAGCCCAAAGCACAAGTCAAAAGACATCACTACATGAAATATTTAATCTGAGATAGTGATAAATTTTGATTTCTGAGTGTTTCAGGCTTTGACTCCTATGACAAAGACATTTCCTCCCACCAAGCTAATGAAGAACGGCAGGCACACAGGACAGCCAGTTTCCCTGCCAAAATTCAGAATTTAGCACTTCTTCCACTATCAATCTTGTTAAAATGTCAAAACAATTTTGTCCTATTGTAGTTATTTAGGAAGAGTTTATTAAAAGCAAGATAAGGATATTTAAAAAACATATCTAAATTTGATGTACAAAACTCCTAATGACAGTTGGAACACTGTTCTACAGCAATAAAGGAAGGTATAACTGAGTGTTGGTTGTCATCTGATTGCACCACTGATCTTAAGAGAACCAATGCTTAAGAGTCCCAGAGCCACAGATGCTCTGTGGCACAGGTCAGTGCACCAGCCTCTGGAGTACACACAGCTACAGGATTTTCACATTCTGTGTTAATGGTGCTGCAACACATTTTTTGAATTCTGCCCCGCCCTCCTTTACACACTATTTGAGCAAAAGCATATGCAGTCAGGATATTTACTTGTGATGTGAGAGACAAATTCAGCATCTTTCCAAAGCAGCCTGAAGAAGTGACAGAACATGACTCAATCACTTCCTTGTGACTTAAAAACTATCAAATTACCCATTTCCAAAAAACTCTTAAAGGTATTATTATTTTCCATCATTACAACATGATCCTACTCTAAGTTGATAGTAATGAAGAGGGCTGCCTCTCAAGGCTGTGGGGCTTGAGAGATCTTCCATTCCTTCCAGCCATGTTAACTCCTCTCCACTCCTAGATACATATTATTATCCTGTGCTAGCTTTGGCAACTGGCAAGTCCTTCTGACAGCCAGTCCAGCTCACTAACCCAGCAGATAATCAGTCCAGAAAAAAGACAAGTTATGTTCTTTCTCTGCCATTCAGTGTTGGTTTAGGCTCCTGTGAAAATATAGCCTATGTCTATAGCCTATGTCACACTTACAAGCCTGGGACTGCAGATGTTCTTTACCTTAGCCAAGACTTTTGAAATCCCAGGGACTGCCATCATAAATTGTAAAATTCCATGGCAAAACACCTTTCTGCACTTCATTGATTTCACAGCCACAGATTAATTATACAAAGCCTTCAAGAGACCCTGGCATAAGGCATACTTTCAACACTACTACAGCTGTGTCTCTAGCATTTTGCACAGCTGCATAGAACACAGCTGGCCTGTTGTAACACAGCTGGCCTGAATGATAACAAAGACTGAAATTTTTAATTTCAGCACAAATCATGATATACCTTTAGCTTTTCTTCATATTCGCTTTTTTAGTTCTGTACTGTACATTTTGAATTTAGTAGGCACCACCAAAGCAACTTATTTGACTTACAAAGTAACAAAAGCAAAAACCATTATTCACTTGCTCCTACATTAACTTAAATAACTTCTAATGTATTTTAGATTTTTAAAAAATCAGTCTTGATTTGAGAAGAAAGACAATTGTATACACTACTTCCTAAGTGGTTTAACAACATAATTTGACTAAATTTCTTCCAGGAGCATAAGCAAGCTCTCTCATCTCAGACAAGGTAGTAGAATTGTCTCTAATGCAACACAGTGAAAATTACTTTAATTAAAAGACTCTTTTCTTCCAGAATTCACTACCCAATCACTATGCAACCACTCAGGTAGGTGTATTATTATCCTACATTTTGGCAGAGCCAAAGACAGTACTGTACAGCAGCCACTCACTGTTATGTCTCCGAAGTAAGAAAGTTTGGGGTTTTCCTTTTTGGGAGACAGGAAAGAGGAAGAAGAGGGACCATTTATATCATCCTGTCAGTTTTCTTTCATTCCCTAAAATCCCTCTCTTAACAACTACTCCCTGTTCAACGAGATGTTTTGGCCTTCACAGTCCAAAGGATCAAGATCTCCTACAGCTCAGATCTGACACCTTCCCTCGTACACCACATCTCCCAGCACATATGTGGGCTTATGCCACTCATATACCCCACTACGCGTCAGAATTGCGGAGATCTTATGTACACCTAATTCAGACAGACTTTTTAGAACCAAAACACTGTCAGAAACTGATGAAAAGGAATATTTTACTTATCTGCTTGTGACAAGATCGGCTCAACTTAATAATCAAGAGGATTTCTTCCACCTCTCCATAGGGAAAGCTGTTAATTAACTAATGAACACAGATTAGCATAACAACGATAAGACTCTTAGGAAGCAGGTTAAAGGGAAAACAGCAGTAGGTAGTGCCTGAAGAAGTATAATCCAGATGGAGTTATGGACTAATGAAGCTCCCCAGCAGATGAATGTAGAAGCAAGCATACAGTATTTACATTGATTACTCGGAACAAAATATAGAAATATGTCACTGCAACGGTGAAATGTCAAATGGGTGTGAAACATATTGATTCAAAAAGACAAATACTCCCTCTGTGAAACAGTCGGGGGAAATAAACCCTAAGCATGCATAATCCCATTTCACTAGATTTTAATTTCATCAAACAGGATGTTTACTTTTCAAAGATATCAGAATCTCTAGCAGTTTTCACTTCTCTAATCTCAACTCTTCACTTTAGTACAGATAAATTCCATGCACATTTGCTCTCAGCTCCCAGGTAAGAGTTTCACCAGCATGGTACACACACTGCCTGTACTTATCTCCCAGGCTGTAATCTGAACTGTGTGCCTGTAAAATGCACCAACCATAGCAGCTCTTAAGCAAAAGAAGAAAAAACTATACATATATGTGACAGACTCAAATTAATCAGTACTGCTCCAAAAAAATTATCTGGACAGCTTGGGTATGGTTCTCTGAAAACATCACCTTGCTGCTCTGAAGCAGTAAAGAAAAGTACAATGTTAAATGCTATTAGGAAATGAATACAGAAGAATATAAAAAATTTACAACCACCTAAAATCCTCAAGTACTTTCATCACAGAATTCTGGTAAGTTCATTCAAAAACAGTATCATTAAGCTAAAAAATTACAGAGGGATGATTTGATGTATGGGGGAACATCTCATATGAAAAAATGACAAGACCCTTCACTTTAACTAAGATGACTGAAAGACACAATATGATAGAGAAGTATAAAAACCACAAAGGATACTGTAGAAGAGAAGTATAAAAATCACAAAGGATACTGTAAAAGAAAAATCAGAACACTTATATATATATAAAGAGTAAATAATATAGATATAAAAACTAAAACTAAAAAAAAAGTAATCCAAAACCAACTGGACACATTTTTTTCATGTGGGAGAAAAACAATGGTAACACCTCAAGCTTTTGAGGTGTTTTACTAATTCAAATAATGTAAAGTGTCCACTAGTGAAAGGATCATCCCTACTTTTCAGACCTCTCTAAATCAGCAGCTGGAGGCCACCACTAGGAAAAAACCCATCTGAGCAGAAGTTTTCTCTATTCTAGCCATAATATAGCACATATCCTGCTTGTTTTATCAGTGACAACTTGGAGGACTTCCACAAATCTTCTCAGTATTGGAATGATTCATTTGTCTGATTTTTTCCAACAGGCAACCTGCCATAACAAAAGCAGAGCTACTCCATCTCTCCCTTTCACCCTTACTATAAGCCATGCTTCACAGTCTGAAAACTTCCCTTGCAATGAAGACATATTGCAACAAGGAACTGAACTTCCTTGTGGAAAAAGGATTGCTATGGCCTTTGTGGAAAACGGACTGGCTGGTTATGTCAAGATGTGAGATAGTGGAGAATTGATGAGGCTGATTCAGCAAAACCACAAGCCAGGCCATTGCTCATCTTGCAGGTGGGCTCGAGCAAGGCTTAACAACTGAACGGTGCCTGGGCTGGAGCAGAGGCCCCACAGCCCAGTGGTGTCTCAGTGAAGTGCAGAAGAGCACCCAGATCTCTGAGTAAGCCCTCAGCCTCGCTGCCCTTCACTGTGCACAGCAAGCCTTGGTTCAGATCTGTTCCTCTGGGAGACAGTGGGGGAGCAAAGACCTGGCAAAGCTCCGATGGGCGCCACCGCTGCTTCATCCGTGTGGAGGAGCATACTGAAGTACCACACTGCTGAGCTATGTTTCAACTGTAAATTTTGCTTGTACCTTCAAACCATAAACTCAGTTTGACTAAAGGTAACCAGAGACCTTCTTTATCCCTTCATGTGCATATTAAAACCACACCCACCAATATGAGAATGACAAAACAGATGTTCTTCCCACCCCACATCTATGATGGCAGCAACAGGCAGCCAATGATTTCTAACTACAGTCATTCATCATTTGTCCAAGAAGTAAAAATTGGTATTTGAAATACTCCACTATGGCAGGACAAGAATACAACCCCACTCTGCAGACAAGTCAATGGGCTTGCTCCTCTCCCCTCCCAAGGCAGGCACAACTCCATGGTAGGATTTGTGTCCCCGAGTTGGAGCTTGCCTGCGTACACAGAGCTACACACTTATATTTTGTAGGTCTAGTGCAGTTATCCACAATCTAACAGGAACCTAAAATCTGCTGCTTCAATAAAACTCTTCATGACTCCACAACCATGAAAGTTCTTATTCAATGTGACCAGACTTTAATGCCTAACTGGTTAAAAATGAGAAATTAGGCCTATCTGCACGCATCCCCTCTGAGGACTAGTTAGAAGGTAAGGGGGTTTATTTTCTCACCATTTCATACACTTACCACAACAGTTCTAATCTCCAAGAAAGGTAGGTCAGAAAGAGTCTACCATACAAACTGTCATGGCTGATGGCATAAACAATCTGGTCTTACTAATTTGCTCCCTTACGCTCTCATTCCGTATGTTTATTTGAACATCTGAAAGTGAAGTTTGTAGGACTGCTGTCAGACTACCCAACTTTAGCCTGAAATCTCCCTCAAAACAGCAGGATAAGTGGTACCCTGAGAAGGTGGTGATGCGAGAATCTACATCACCCCACACACACACACACCCCCAATACCCACCCTTTGAAACAGTCAGTCAGACAGAAACAGATGACAGTCAAAACAGAACATTTATGAACTTCTAAAGAATGGAATCCTTCTGCAAAAGCCTTTGCTCAAATGTTCTTTCAATTTTCCAAGAGCCATACCATATAGAATAGCCTAACACGGACTTCTGGACCTACTTCACTTAATCCTCTGCCCAAAAAAAGAACTCGTTTCTAAGTCAGATCAGGTTGTTCAGGAACTTGTTCAGTCAAGTATTAAATATCTCCAAAGATGGGAGATCCCACAGCTTCTCCAGGTAGTCTGCTCCACTGCCTTCACCAATCACACTTGCTGTGACTTTTTTCTTTGTCTTCTCTCCAGCTGGACTATTCACTTCTGAAACTTGTAACCTCTTCTCTTTTCAGTGTGCAGCTCTAAGTGAAGTCTGGCATTTCTAATATCAGGACAGTCTGAGTTAGCAAGTAAATTGTACAATGAAGGTATATTATACACTTGAGTCAACCTGACAGCTCACCACTAGCAGGGGCAGACCAGCTCTGTACATGTCCAAGAATCTAATTTCAGTGCTCCTGTGATAGCTCTGCAACCTAAATGGCTGCACAGATAGTCAATGCATCTTGCTAACCTGACAGAAACCCATTCCTTTGTTTAATTCCTATGTCATCTAAGCAATATTAATATCTTCGGCACAGGGTCACAAGGGAGAAAGCGGAGCTGCAGGTAAGAACAGAGCAACTCTTTTTGGAGGGAGGTGGGGTGAACTAGCAATAAATTGTGAATTTACATTTAAGTGTCAAAGAATACCATCTGCTAGGAAATTTCAACCTGCTTTAACAAACTCTCAGAAATAACAGGAAGTGTCAGGCATGTTTCCTACTTAATCCTTTCATTTCTGGAATGAAATTTACATTTCTTTCCTTAATAATACAACAAATGTCTTCTCTAATCCATGAAGACTGCTATTAAAACAGTGCTTAACTAGTACTAATTATATTTGGCATTAATTACCACCTGAGCTAAACAGAGCATAACAGATAGGAGATATATGGTCAGGGGACACCATGCCAGTAGGAAATAGAGGAGGAGTAAATCAATTCTGTTCATACAGATGTTGGTACACAGTCCTTACCAAGCCAAAGTTGGATACTAGGCCTGTGGCACTGAGAAGCTTCACAGCAAAGCACTAATGGGGATCTTCCTTCAGGTAAACATCACATGGCTTTACTAGAAAGTCATGATGTACCAAATTTTTATTATTACTGCAAATACTTTTACACACATTTAAGAAAACTGTCACAGCACCAGCCTTCAAAGTTATATTTGGCAGCTAATAACAACATAAGTTTCATCTTTTAAAACAATTCTTCAATTTATACCAAATTCCAACCCTTTCTCAAATTAAGCCTTTTGAATGTGAGCTACCTAAAAACTGTTGAATGGCATTACTGGTAAAGTAAAAGCATTTCCACGCAGCCGTAGAAGAGCTTGGTGAGAGAAAAGATTGAACATTTCCAGTTTTCAAACATGCCACACCATAGTTTGTAAAGTCCATAAAGATCAGCAATTTACAAGACCAGAACTTGGGCACACTTTATCTGATATCTAAAAAGTAATTTTTCAAAGAAAAACTCAACTCATCCAGAGCAACGAAAAAAAATTATGAAAATACTTGTCAAATATTCAGAGAGCTCACAGTAATCCATGCTTATCCTCAAAGGAAAGTTAATTAAATACATTCAGGTCTTTTTATTAGCACGCCATTATTCTCCTCAAGGCTCAGTATTTAAATTTGAAATCAAAACAAGTACCAAGTAAACCACCACCACTCCCCACTTTGTGTTATGAAATGCTGAAACACCTTTCGTGCATCCCTAACCATCCGCATCTTGCACGGACTGCCACTGTCTCAGCTGAGACAGGCTGTCACAAGAAAACCTTGCTGAATCCCTTCACAGCCCCCTGCCCAGTGCAAACCTGCCATCTATTGTCAGGCATTTACAGCTCTGCCCTTTCCCACTGCTTCAGGTATGGCTCCACTGCAAGGTGCCGACCTTGGGTCATGACCTGCAACACTAGCACCAGGTTCATCACCCTTCACCCCATAAGTCCTCAGATTCTTCCATAAATACCTTTCTGAGTATTCCAGCAGTTGGTATGATCAGTTCTACCCTCTGATCTGCCACAGAGAGATAACTTCCTGCCCTCATCCCCAGGTGGACCTTTAACCAAACATGCAGCCCTCTGGCTAAATGAAACTCAGATAGATCATCACTGTACAGGTGCAGTCCTGCAACACAATTAGGCCCCTCTTTTCACACAGTTGCTAGCGAGACAGAACAGGAGCAGAGCTCATAACTCTTTCAGTTCTGCGATCTCACGTCCACCTCTGTGAAGCACCTGCTGAGCTGCACTCCTTTCCTGTATCCCTCCAAAGACTCGATGATTTCTGAGAAGGAACATGGGGCAATAACCCTAAACAGTTCTCACAGGTCTTCCACAGTCAACCCTGCTTAAAGCCTGATTCTGGGTCCTCATCATCACGGATAGCTTTAGCAAATATCTCTGTTTCATGCAGCTTCCTCGATAAGAGCCATCTAACTAGTTCTTCTCTATAGTTTAGTGTAGTCTATGAAACTTCCAAAATCAGCTGTGGAAAAGAAATAAAAGAAAAAAAGCTAAATGCCACAACAAGTCAGCTTTCATACCGTCAGAGGCTGTAGGGAGGAAGGCAGAAATTCAACAAGGATCCTAACAGCCACATGCTTGCAGACCCAAGACGTATTTTTATCAGCAAGTTCAGCAACTATTCTTCAGCAGAAGCACAAACATTACCATAAGAGGCCCGTGCCTTTTCACTGTATTAAGGTTGGTTTTTATTTAATTCAACTCCGCAGTGAATTACTTCACCCTTTCTGCGCTAGCAGGGCTATGCTAGGGAAACAATGCCCACACAAAGTTACATTTAGTCTTCAAGCACAGATTCAAGACTTAGGCAATGCCACTGCACATGCTATCGGTTTGATACTGAAAACTACTTAACCACCAGCTGTGTTCCACACACGTGTTCTGTCACACACTAATACTTACTACCAATTTACCTTATGCAGTCAGACTCTCCTAATAATTACTGCATTTGTGTTATTTTCAAAAGAGATACGCAGACCTTACCAGAACATCTAATGATCTACACAGACATAGTTTGTAAAGCATGCGTGAATCAAAAGCAGCTCAAAGCTTGAAACCCATCACTGCTGGTATACTTTGTGACATATTTTTCTAAAAGGACTAGTGCTTGCTCCCAAGCTATTTACTATCCTGCTTGGAAACACAGACTGTGTTTTTCAGGCTTTGACCTGACAAGGAGTAACAGGAATAGTCTGACAGGACACCCACGAGGTAAACCTGATCAGCTCTCACTTTACAGTCAGGCTACTTCAGCGAGATATTAAAACACAATCGTTCAGGCTCTGGCCATTGATTAATTATTGATACCAGAAAAAAAACTTTGCTACTATTTCTATGGTTCTTTTGAAATCCCATTAGCAACAACACCTTACAAACTTTATTTCTGTCAGAATCACTTTCTGGTAAGATAAATTCTGTGGGGGAGGCTTTTCAGCTAGACATGTACAGAAGATCTGCAATAAAGACCTGTAAACTATACCAGCCAACATAGAGCTTTTCGTTCAAACAAGTCTTCTATAAGGATGCAAACCTAGGATGCTTTAACACCAACAGTCAGTACCGGTATCCAGCTCCATCGCGTTTATGATCTTTGCCGTATGGGCTTTCTTTTCCACGCAATTATGAAAACAAGATAACACACAGTCAACAGGGACAGTTAATTGATAATTAAATAGATCAATTGCAAAGCACCACTAATGGCTTTGCTTCAAGGCGGCAGCACGGTGAGCCTCTGGCTCCTCGGTGCCCCTCCACTTTAAAGGAAAACTCTGGAACCGGATCGCGCCGCTCCCGAGGCCGCTTCCACGCTGCCCAGGGTGCCTCGTTGCCCCCGCTGGGCTGGAGACGGGCGCGACCTCCCCCGCGGGAGCGGGAGCGCCCGGGGCCCCGGGAGAGACGAGGGAGAGTCGCTCCCTGGCACCTTCCGCGAGGGTCAGGGCGACGGACGGCGGCGATGCGGGGGCTCGGGGATGGACACGCCGCAGGCGGAGCTGGGGCAGCCGGCAGAGCCCGCCCGGGGCGACGGGGAGCGGGCGGCACATGGAGGAACGGCGCGGCGTGCGCGGCGGGGCC
>VWZN01011472.1:453954-553562 GCA_013396955.1 Regulus satrapa | reverse complement strand
CGGCCCGCGACACGTGGAGGGACTGGCCGGGCTTGGGGCGGGGTCCCTGCCGCTCCCCAGCGGTCCCGGGTCGGCGCGCTTGGCCGGCCCGCCGGTTGTTAGGGGCGGAAGGGACCTCTGGTCATCATCCGGTCCAACCCCCCCGCCGGGCCAGGGCCACCGAGAGCAGGTTGCGCAGGAGCGCACGCAAGTGGGTGTGGAATGTCTCCGGAGATGGAGGCTCGGCGCCCACACTGGGCAGCCTGTTCCAGTTCTCTGCCCGCCTCCATGGAAAGAAGCTCTTCCTCATGTTGAGGTGGAACCCGCTTGTGTTCAAGTGTGGCCATTGCTCCTCGTCGTGTCGCTGGGCAGCGCTGAAGAGAGCCTGGCGCCATCCTCCTGGCACCCTCCCTGGAGACTTCCATGCGCTTCCTTGTGCTTCCCAGTGAGCCCAGGTGCCAGCGCGGCCGCAGGCACTGGTTGCTGCCAGTCCCTCGAGCATTGCAGTGCTTGCAGACCTGTGGTGGAGTGAGAAGCTGAGTTTATAAAATACAGCTTAGAAAGTGGTGGGGAGGGGAGTCAGAGGTATTTACAAGTGAACTGGCTTACAGCAGACAAAAAACCAAACCAGATAAACCAAAGCAAAAACAACAACGAAAAACACCAACAATATTTTAAACTGTTCTAAAATGCACTTTTCCCCACATAAATCTACCTGGAGCTCCTTTCATGTTATTGGTTGTGAGTCACAAGACAGTGTCAACTCTTAAAGACTCTGAAGAGAACACTGCTGTGCAAAGGAGCAAAATGACCCTCGGATTATGCCTTCACTGGCATTTCATTTTGGTTAAAGAGTTGGCTTTTTAAACAAATCTGATTGTTTCCACTTCGGTTTGCACACTGGAGCAGACTTGGAGCTTTGATAGCTTTGGAGAAGCCAAAATGGAAGATCTGGAATTGCCAAGGAGTGTTCAGTGCCCAGCCCCAGGCCAGATCCCTTTTAGAGCATGAGCCTCACAGTGCAGGGCACTGAGCACCAGCAGCTGTCGGATTCCCCTGAACCCATGGGACCACTCTGCTCTCAACCGAGTCAGTGTTTCCAGTTGTAGTTCTCTCAGCCTTGGGGAAGCATTACCTCAAGTGCTGGATTTACTCAAGGTTTGGAATTTATCAGCCAACCCAGACGGCTGATAGAGGTGTTGAACGCGTAATCTGATGGTCAATGGACAATGTTTCCATGCAGATGATACAATGTAGTAGCCAAAGGTGGAAGAAGGAATCAAGGAAATGAATGACAATGAGAAATCCATTTTTCCTAATCCAAAGAAAAATGCAAGTATTTTTCTCCTAAGAAATTACAGCTTTCAACTGAAGAAGCTCTGGCAGTGCTTATTACTAGACAAGTTTAAAAGTAGCAATAGAACTATGTAAATTATTGGTTTTGCTGTTTACCTAGGAGTTAGAACTAGAATATGCATTTCAGGGTAGCGTTCAACTTCAAAGTTTAAGAATGTGGGGAGATGAGCAGGGCTGCACTGAAAGGAGGGATCAATATACAGAAAACTGAACAACAGTCAGAGGTGGAGCAGTTCTACGGTAGTGAGAATGTGACAACACACTTAAGTCCTGGAGTGTGTTTATTGGACAAACAGTGCAATGTACAATGAGTGTCACTCTAAAGAACAGAAAACAGAGCTAAAGACTTGGAATTTTGTGTACAAAGAGGTAAAATGTCAAAAAATCCCTGAAAGGTATTAAAGGAAACCTATTTTATAGAATTCTGTTTTCAGTACTCCTTCAGTTGAGTATTTCTGTACTTGTATTGAGAATGAGATTCTTCAACAACTTTCTTGGCATGCTCAAAGGTCCTTCATTCTCCTGTGGCCTTGTGTGTTTAGCAGCACGCTTGAATAGCCATGAATGCAATAGAAATAGAATAGTATTTTTCAGGTTGGGAGGACTCAAGAAGTCTCCCTCTACACACAACTTCTGTTTTTTCAGCCTTCTGATCAAGTAGTTTAGGGGCTTTGTTCAGCAGGGTCTTGAAAACCTCCAAGAATGGAGAGTGCACAACTCTCTGGGCAGCCACATCAATGCTTGATTGGTGGCATTGTGACCTCTTTTTCCCCTTAAATCAGGATATCCTCATGTATCTGTTACTTCTCATCCTACTGCTGTGCAACTCAGTAGAGAGTGTTGCTGCATTTTCTCAATAATCTCATGTACTGGAAGAAAACCCTTGGGTTCCCTTTCAAGCCTTCTTGACTGAATGCAGTTCCCTCAGCCTTTCCTCACAGGGCATGTGCTCCCACCCCCATGCCAACTTGGCTGCCCTCAGCTGTACTCACTGCAATTTGTCAACTTCTTTCTCATAGCGTGGGCCCGAGTGCAATGTGGTTTTCCAGACGTGATGTAACAAGTGCTGAGTAAAGAGACTAGTACTTCTTTTGATCTACTGGCTGCACGCCTGTAAAAACAGCCTAATATGTCTCTGTAAAGGTAGCCTTGCTCACTGCTGTGGTGTTCTACTCACTTTTGTTTAGTTTGGTTCCTGTCAGGCCAAGCAAAGTGTGTGGCTGGGCCTTAACTGCTGTGACACCCTCACCTGGGACTTCAGCACGTGCAGTGCTGTAGGCTTGCCTGTGCTAAGCCCAGTCTCCTCTCACAGTGGCTCATCACTTTTCCTTCTTCTGTGATCCTGTGTAATACATAGCCTTGTCTCCACCTCCTTCCCCTGCATGGATCTTTACTCTGACTCAGTCTTCTACTGTTTCTGCCTTCACTTGCTGTCTGGACTCTGGACATGACTCATTATCTTGCCTTGTCTTGGACTCTCAGGAAGACCTGTCACCCCTCCAGCCCTACCCAAATCCTATGGAATTGCACACTGGTTGGTGAGAGCACTGCCCTGCCAGTCCTGTGGTCAGCCTCAGCTTATTCATCCTCATGGAGTGGTCCTGCTCAGACTGTCCTTGCCGCAGTTCACCAGCATCTCCAGATTCCTACTTTGGTCAGACTTCAGTCTATAGTGTCGTGGTGGTCATTCCATTTTAGGTAAGGTATGACACCACAGGATCCCTTTGACAGTTCCCTGAATAGGCATAGGGGTTTGATCAATCCAATATCCCTTCTGACCTGAAGTTGTCTATTTGGGCACACTTTAGGATGTTCATTAAATACACTCCTCTTTCACAAGTGGGATGATTTGTGCACATAAAAGCATGCATTTTACCATATCATCAGGTATATCTTGTCCTCATTTTGAGTGGGATGACTGAGTGGAGTAATCTTCAGTAAAAATTGCATCTTCAAGTAGTCACATTTTCTCTCAGCTATATTACAATCTTAATGTTCTCTTGGCTAGTCTTAGAAAAGCTGATTGTTCATTTATCTTGTCAGAGTGAATGCTGAAGCTATTTCTGCTGTTGGCTAAAAAAGATGCATCACATTGTTGCTTTACACTTTCCTCTTCTGCAGTGCTAATCATCTTAAAATAGTTCAAAGTTTTGGACTCATTGCCAGAAAGAGTGCTGTTGGTAGTGGAGCCTGGGCTTCCTGCTCTGGCAATCCTTCTCTACCTTGTTTTCTCTCACAGCTGAAACCAGCCAACTGCTGCCAGTTTGGGCTAAAGTTTAAAACGTTAAGGAAAATGAAACAACAGTTGGTTGTTCAGACCAGTCGAGAATTTTGGTTTGTTTTGAATGTGTTAATCAGTCCTATGCACATATACAATAAAACTAGCAAAGATCTGCTGTAGTCGGGAGCATCTGACAAACTCTAGTGCAAGGAAATAGGAGTGACTGAGCAGTGAGTTAGATAAGGTAAGGAAATCACAGCCACTAGAGAAGTGGATGACTAGTACAAAAGTGTAATGGCAATTGCAAGCATGCGAGTGGCAAGCTTGATGAGGAATTAATCTTTCATCACTGATTAGGTAGAGGTATACATCCTCTCCTATCAGAACATACATCTTGGTTTATTTTCTGTGCTTGATTTCCTAAGATGTTCCTAAGGTTGATTTCCAACAGTGTTCAAGAGATCTTTTCCTACACAGCTTGTACTCTTTTTTCTCAGTAGACCTCATTTCCAGTTTGCTTCCTTTCCCAGGCTCATTTTTCCTAACACCTACCTTGACTGCAGGGATTTCTGCAACAATTCCTGCAATAAATTCTGTAAATAAATTGCAAATAAGTTCCACAATAAATTCCTGCAGTACTTCCTTATTTATAGCTACCTTTTCGTCAGCACCTAGCAGAAGTTTGTTCAGAGTATGGGTTCCAGTAATTGCTATTCCACTTGTGGTAGTCTGTGATGCTTATCTCCAGTGACACAGAAGATCTCCCACTAGACACTTCAAAATAACTCAGATTAAGTCCTTCAGACAACCTGGCTAGACTTCCATACAAATGGCCTCGAGTTACCTGGCACAGTAAGTCAGGTTACCTACCTCAGTCGAGTTATCTGGGCATAGGAAGTCAGTATTCCCCTCTGGAGGAAAAGCTTCTACCAAAATTACTGTAAGATTGATAGCACCGCCCAGTGCTGTTGGTCACTTCCTCTCTGCTTATTTCTTACAAAACAACGGTAAGCAGTGCTGCAAAGCTGGATTAGTAATTCAAGTAATTCATTTAAAGTTCTCCGTTTTCTTAAGAATGGATTTTGACAAGGACTGTAATGTTTCATAGGTGAGTTTAACTGGGAAGAGGTAAAATATTAGGTCTTTATGTGAGCAACCTCCACATTGCAAGACTGGGTTCTACTGGCAGCAAGATTCAAACCATCTATTAACTGTATTACACAGACAAAGATACAGGAGCAAGGAATGAGGTTATAGAGAATTGGTGTGTAGTGTAGTTGTGTGTGTGCAGGACTTGTGATACTGTCAGAGCAGTGAACAATCACAGTGGCCAGGAGCAGCCACAGCACAGAGCAAGCATCAGTTGACCTGGCACAACAGCAGCCTGCAGAAGAGGAGTTCAGGAGAATGTCAGACACGCAAATGACTGAGCCACACTCAATATTTGTAAAACTGATACTCTGCCCGAGAACTGAGGGCATACACCTTGCACTTTAACTGGCTTTTCACAAGTAAGGCCGTGCACTGGAATAGATTGACACTGGATGGCAAGATGTCAGTAGAGTTAAAAAACGTAGGCTAGGGCAGCAGTTCTACTAGATATAGACTTTTGGCATCTTGTGATAGTCATTCCTGTACTTGAAGCCGTAAGAGTAAGAGCTTAAGCATTGTTTAAAACAAGTGAGTGCATTAATTGTTTTACAGGAAACCTGCTGTATTTGGGCTTGTATCTGCTTACATTCTGCTTCTTCCTGACTCCACTTGTCTGGCAACCACCAGTGACACAGAAGATCTCCCACCAGATCTTTTGGTTGGGGATAGCGCTGCAGTGTGCTGAGGAGGGGGGAACTCAACTGAACAGTCACTAAGTTTAGCCATTTTGACCTTCACAGTAATCTTTAGGATTTATGAATGGTTGATCAGAATATGTTGTTTATGATTCACACTTGGAAGTTTATCAGTGATCACTAAGTATTCGGAAAATATGTAGGCTTTCCTCCCCACAGCCTCTGTGCTGCCTCTGCCATGGACTTCTGGAGTATTTGGGAACATTTTCCTAGTATACTAGATGGTAGGATAATAGCTTAAGCTAGCCTGTTTCAACTTGTCTGTAACACTTAAAAATCTTCATGCAGCAGGTATCTATGTTGAAGGACAGAAATGCCAGCTCAGGCTGCCAGCTTACTGCCTCTTTCATCTCAAGCCTGTTGTCAAGGCAAACTTGACCAACCCAAAAGGGATCAATGCAGCACCAGTGTATTTTAGGCTACTGTCTCTAGACACTTGCTTCATGTAAGTGTCATTCACTTATGATTGAGTCATTTTTGATTAGCATAGGCTAGAGTACTGATGATTTAGTCTCTCCTCTGAAATTGTTCCATTTTTACCCTGCTCTAAACATGCCTGCAAAGGGCTTCATACTCCTATTAGTTTATTCCTAAGGTCATCTGCTTAGGAGGTGACTTCTCCTTCCTTTCAGTTACTTACAAGTCACAGCCAAATTGCCACTGATCCTGCACAAAAAGCAAGGACCTAAGTGGAAATCCTCAGCAAGACCCCTAGGTAAGACTTACCAATATTAGTACTAGGGGATTCATGGGCCTGATTTGGATATGTGACTTTCTGTGTGTGTTGCATAGCTACAAAACAGTGGGGTCCAGAGGAACTGACAGGTGAGTATCTGTGGTAGCTCACAGAAGGTGCCAATGAAGCCCTTATAGCTTAACACACACACACACACACACACACACACACATGCACACCTACAGGCTTGTTTTACTTGTGTTTGGAAGAGCTCCCAGACTACTTTGGAGGTTTTCCCTTAAGGAGGTCAGACACAAAATTTTGCTGAAAAATTTTCCTCCTGGGTGCAGAAATCCCATGAAGTACTCGCCAGCTGGTTCTTCATCTAGCCATTTTCTGTTTTGAAGGCAGTCCATGGAAAGCAAGCTAAGTGCTCAGCTGACCAATCCTCTGTGCAGTCACCATAAGTGTGTGCCATGTCATGAAATCACTTGCAGTAGAGAAAGCAAGGTCCAGCAGTTCACTGTACATAGGCTATCTGAAGATGGCTAACTTCTGAAGTTGCAGCAGAAATATGCAACAGGGCTCTTTTAGTTTCTCTTTATTTTTGTTTCTCTTTATTTTTGTCCCATATACAGAAGAGGCAATAGAATAAATACCTGCCAACAGATTCTCCAGTAGCTGAGGGTCCATGGGCAGAATGATCATTGCATAGAACCATTTTACTGCTTCATTTTGGGTCTGTAGTTTTCACCGGTTTCCTGAAAAGCTTATTGTAAGAATGAGGAGATTTTTCAGCTTTGGCAGTTCCAGAATAAACTTGGATTTTCAAAGAATTTCTTCCTTCCTGTGAGTTTTATGGATGGAACGTGGCAGTGTACCTTAGAAAGACTCCTGGGTCATGAGCTAGTATGAGCCGTGGCCATCACTCTTACCTGCCAAGTTTGGAGCTCTGGAGATAACTACTGGCACCCTGGTTTTGAACCACTGAAAGTCTTGCCTGGACTTTGCATGTCCCCACTGCCTCCTGCAACACATCACAGCACCACACTGTTAGAAATGAACTCTTCTTGCTAACCCCACGTGGATTTGACTGTTTTCAGATCAGATAGAGATAAATCAGAAGCGATAGGAGTTCTAAATTTAAGCCACTCACTTTGCAGAGTCATGTGCAGCCGTGCACAAAATGATAGTGTCTAAGGTGAGTTAATTTTCTTGTCCTCACATCGCTTGTTGAACAGCTGTTCCAGAGTTTCACTTGGAGAGTTGTAAATCCTTCTGGCTTTCAGCTTATTTTCACTGTATCTGCTGGCACATGGATAGATATTATTCTTTATCCTGATTAGATTTTCTTCCTTGCTTCCTCATGTTTATCCTAGATATATTTAAAATATTATGTTGCCCTTATTCTTCATTTTGTGAGTTCATGTAGAATTAGAAGAGATTTTTCCCATAAATAAGTTCCTTTCCATAAATAATGTTTCTTCTATCCTGACATGTATTGATCTTTCTCAAAAAATGACCACCAGAACCGTGATACCACAGACTACATTTTACCAGGGTGTTGCTTTTCCTGTGACTGTTGGACCTAGGTGCAAATTGTCTCTATTAATTTCACAAATTGTCTCTATTAGTTTCACATTTGTATGATTTTAGTGGTTCAGACATCTCCCCCCAGCTGATGCACATGCACCTGTATAGGAATACAGGTAGGGCAGGAATTTTAGAGGACTAATCCCAGAAGTTATACAGTAAAAAGCTTCATGGCATTATTATTATTCCATGTATCAGCATTTATTTTTCCCTTTTACAGAGCTGTTAATAATCTTTTCCTGAATGTGCCTGAATACTATTTGCAGATTTCATTAGCGTGCTCTACTTTTTGTTCTCAAGCTCTTATAAAAGTATTAAAATTGGATCTATTTATAGGCTTTCCAGCCCTCGAAATGTCCCTTTGCAATGCAGTCTGAATGGCAGAAATACCATTTCTGTTCTTCAGCAGTAGCCCCTCAGGGAAAATTCACCATTAATTTTCTTAGTATTAGAATCAACTCGGCATAGGGCAATTAATTTATACAAGTATAAAGAAATTCCTAATCCTTATAATACTTAAGGAACAGGAATTCTTCATCTTGTGGGTGGACCTGGAGGTTTCAGGCAACTAAAATATAAATTTGAGATTATACCCCCATCCCATGCGTGTGCCCACCTCCTATTTATTTAGCCAACCCTTCCTAGTAGGAGTTCTAGAGATGCCCAGCCTCTTTCAGCAGCTGAGATCCCTGACCCTGCTTTGTCTTCTCTGTTTTGAGGTTTGACATGGTAGCAATTGGGTACCTTGGTGGCCAACCCTGTAAACTTAGCTGAAGAAAGTGGTCAGCAAATCCTTTTGCTGCCACCCAGTTTCTAGTATGAGAATAGGGGAAATAGGGGATAATTATTTGAAGCTGGTTTTTCTGGTTTAGGTTTTCATTTGGTCCCCAGACATGGTGTTCTAGGAGGTTGATAGACATTCTCTCAGCTTGTTCCTGATTTTTAAGGAGGGGTGTAGCAAAATCACAATTCTTCCTATACATATCTCACCTTGTTAAGGGGTTTTGCCTGAAAGTAGCCAGAGAAACCCAGGTGACTGCTGCTGCTTGCTTGCCAATTATGTGCTGTACAGTTCTGATGTGTCCCTGACTGCACTGCTGAGACACTGGATCTGCTGCATGGCAGCCCTAAGCTGCCACTGACAGGAACATGTGAGGAAAACTGTCAATGGATTGATCTTCATGGCTCTAGACATTCCTCTAGGCAATCCTCTCATCCCATTTTCCTTCCAATACAATCCATTCTAGTTCTCTCTTTGATAATTTCTATTCTAGCAAATGTAAACATCTTTAGTTTAACTAATAATTTCTGTGCAGCTATTGAGTAACTGCTCTTGAACTCCAAAAAATTTAATCTGGAATAAAGTAATGGTTTGACTCTGTAGTTTTTTGTTTCTGTAAAACAAGTTCATAGCTATGTAGGCTTTCCCGTTCTGGATCAAATTTTCTATTTATCTAATGACCATCTTGTCTTGTACAGAAAGCATATTAGTTAAACGTTAGCATAGCATTGCTCAATTTTCTATGCATTTTTGTGTCCTCTCTTTAAGTGTGAATTCAATGAGTTTGTCAGATACACATAAAAGATTTAGTGACCTATGGATTTCAGCATAGAGTTATTTCACAAATCAAAAACAATCATGGCCAACCCCTTCACCCTTTAGTGCTGAAGCTGATTTAGAAGTTGGATTCACATAATGGCTGGGGTTGAAGACAAGCACTTTGAGCAGCATGGCTATGAAGATTTTGACCCATGAGCCAGTGAACTGTCAGGATGTGCTTCAACTCCTTGAAGACATCACAGCTTTCTCATGTCACAACTTCCCTGTCTTCTTCCCCAGTTAGCAGAATATTAAGGAATGCATAGTAAAAAGGATTTCAACAATGATTTCCTTATCAGTTTTTCCTGTGTAATGTTGTCAGTGAAGTGACATTCACATGATTATACAGACAAATTCAGGTGAAGTTGCATTTGATTCTTCAGATAAAGGCTTTGATTTATTTAACCACACAGCAGTTTTGTTTTGTAATTACATTTGCATCAACCGGAAAAGCAAATACATAGTAATTTGGTTAGCCATAAAGAAATTGAAATATTACATTATGATATAAAGTATTATATCTCATAGATAAGCAACCTTGACTTGTCAAAGGCATATTTGTAGTAAACAGACGAAATATTTCCTGGGAACATAGCTTCCCAGACTAGGTCCTTAAAAATTCCCATTGCTTGCAAATATTTTTGTGAATAAAGGAAATGGCAATGCTGAATTGATGAAATAATCTTTTTTTCTTTATGAGTTCCTGGTCTCATAGGTGTAAAACCTTGAGACCTATTCCAGGTGTAAATCCCATGGAAGCCTGTGCACAGGGCAGGATTAGAGGCAAAAGCTGATGCCCTGAAATCAATGTGTGATCTGTTCCCACAGAAAAACAGTAATGTGGAGATTGATGACTCGTGACAGGCCAGACTGTACTAATAGATTTTCCTGCAGTGACTGAGCTACTTTCAATAGAATTACACTGACATTTTTCATAAAGAGTAACATTTCTGGCAGTTTCCACCCTGCTGCTATCGTTCATTCCATTCCCTGCACTTCTTTGTGTTCCTCAACTGTGCTGGCATGAATGTCCATGTCACCATATGCTGAAGTGGTTCAGAAAATCAATCCAGCTAAAATTAGCAGCCACTGTTTCACTGGGTTGTTTTTTGGCCTAAACTCTTTGCTCTCAGTGTACTGAGCAGTGGCTCAGTTATGCCAGCACAACCAAGGGGACATGGCAGGGCCAGTGGGCAGCAGCAAATCCAACAGGCAACATTTGGATCCTGCCATTGCATCACCTCCATTGCCTCCAGCACTGCTCTGTCATGAGCATTTGTGAGGCTGCCTATTGACCTTTGTCGGGCAGCTTTCCTAACCAAAAAAAAAATACCCCACCAAAACCAAAACCCCAAACCAAAACCAAAGTCATCCCTCCAGGTTTATTTTTCAGCAAGATTGATTCCCTAATCTAAAAAGTCCCATGGTCACAAAACCCCCTGTCCCAAGAAGAGAACAACATGGGGCTGAAAAGTCAATGGAAAGAGCGAGCGCGTGCAGTTCCTGAACATCACATCACAGCTTTGGGAGCCCAGCAGTCTTATTAATAGCCTAGTCTGCCCCCAAAACAATACCCATTGAGGAAATAACAATCTTATAATAGAGATACACTTTGAATCTTACATATTTTTAAAATTTGCTTCCTGAATACCATGGGTTTGACAGAACCACTCTTACTTCTCAGGTGCTGAATTTGGGTTGGCTTGGGGATTTGGAGGACATTGGTAGCATGCTTCATTATGAATCTACTGTATGAAAAAGATTCAAGTTTAAAGCCAGCTTAAACTAAAAAAAGAACCCAACAAAACATAGTGAACGCACAACCTATGTCAAATTTAAATATTGAGAGCAATTGTCCTCTGCAATCAAAAACCGTAGGTATGGATCCTGCTTTGGTGAATGGAAGGTAGCAATCCTAATTTATAATCAGTATCTACACATGATTTCTATATGCTGTGACAGTTCATCTTTAAACTTAAAATTGCAAAGGCAAATTGATAATGTATTGATAATTTGCCATAATAAAAATATTCCAAATTAGGAGTTTAACTGCAGAAGACAAGATCATTTGTTGCATTGCTCATCTTCATAAGGCTCTCCCTGTGCAAATCACCTGCTTCACATTATTCTTAGCTGTAGTGTCTGCCAGCACATTTTTTAGTAATTCTACATAATGCGTCACTTGAAAGTGAGAGTAAACAGTCTTGCCCAAATGACTAGAGCAACTGAGATAAACAGTTCTGTTAGCCTCAAGGAGAGTAGTATTGATGAGGATGGTTTTCTTCAGAAACTAATTGTTCAATGGGCCAAGGGGTCAAGTTTTCAGGGTGTCATAAGATAATTCTAAGGCTTGGAAGTGACATTTTATGTGCAGAAATACAAACTAAAAATTGCTCTTTACCCTGTCTTAGAGAAAATGGTGTCATCCAAATGAATTTATGGTAAAGATAAAGGAGGGAGAAATGCCACATGTATAACAAAAAGGTTTCATGCTGGACAAGATTTGGTCCATTTATGTTGGGCATTCAAAGGACTTGTGCGTTGGACAAAATGCTGCAGGAAGTTTCTATTGTTGGGATGTTGGGAGACTAAGTGTGACAGGAGACAGGTTAAAACTGTCTTTATTCATTCTATGGCTGCCATTTTGAATTTCTCCATTCTTTACAGCTGTTAGTACAGAATTCATTTTATTTGCTACCATCAATATAACTTACTGTCAGCAACTGCATTTAGAAATAACCCCTCCAGAATAATCTAAATAAAATATGTATTAGAGCCCATGTTTGAAAATGGGAAGAAACCCAACACAACAATCAATAGCAGGTCTGTGGGATCCACAAAGGCACATTACAACAGTTCAAACAATGTAATATCCCCTGTCCTGTTCCTTTGCTAGCTGTAGCTATGACATCAGGATGTGTCTGAAAAATAAAACAAAGAAAGAAAGAAGAAGAGCAAGAGCATTGTTTTGGACTCGATGAACTCTGAAGCGGAAAGCCAAGGTGATTAAGGCAAATAAACTACAGGACTGTATTTATTAGCCAGGAAATTGTCATTACTAAATTGTCAGGAAATGCACTGGAGGCTGATGTACCAACCCAAACATAGCTGCATGTATCAATCATCTTTTCTCAGTGTTGTTGAAATCATGGAATAATCATGGCATCTGCATTAACTTTTGTTTGGAAACAAGAACTTTAATTTCTTTTCAGCCACTCTTGCAACTGCATCCACCTTTATTTAGAAGGGGTGAACCTGGTTTCTCTTTTGTAAATATTTTGGTGAAGATGGTGCTCATAAAACAGGACTGGCCACCGCTTTCACAGAGGGTGTTTGGAGAGATAGCAGCTGCACTGTGTTATAATGTGAAATGGCAGGAACAAGCAGGAGGGACATGAGGAACACCCGAGAGACCTTTCAACATCTGTCACTGCTGGAGGCAGCTTCTTAAGAAATGACATGACATTGTTTGGAGGGAAAGGGGGTCCCAGGGGCACCCACCTTCTCTCTATTTCATGAAGCAGTTTAAGTAAAACCCTCCCTTTCTGTGCTGGGAGCAGCCATGTAGCTTCCCAGCTGATCAACACCATTCTCGACTGGAGGAATCTCTTCTGGAAACCACAGCACCGTTCAGCCCCCATGACCTGTTTAAGTCAGGACTGTACCCAGACACTGCTGGTAAATTTCTCCATGGACTGCCTGAGGCTGCCTATGAGAACACCAGCTGTCTGTTTGGATCCCACCCCTCTTGTCCTCATATCTTCTTTCCAAGTAAGACATCGTTCCACTTTTTCCAGGGGTGCTGTATATTTGCGATGGAGGCAGAACAGCTGGTCTAGCTCAACTAAAGGCAAAAGAAAAATTGTCTCCTCTGTCTGACTTGAGCAGTGGTCCTCTGCACACTCCTGCTCACCTGATGCAGTTGAGGTTCTCTCTATCATCATTCTGTTCTTTTACATAACCACAGATGGAAAGGCTGTTGGATGGGGACAATGACCCCTAAACTGAGATGCAGGCTGGAAAAGAGCAGGGAAAGTCTGACCCATCTAGCAATAGTAGTCCCCAGAGTAACATTGTGATTCATCCAGTTTCGCTGGCTGGTATGGAGAGATAACCTTTCTGTACACTTGGGGTGCTTTTTTGGTTTTGTCTTGTTTTTGGTTTTGGTTTTGCTTTTGTTTTTGTATGTACTGGAACTACTCTTCAAATATTTTGCTGTCACTTGTTATTTGAAGCAGAGTTGACCTTATAGCCAACTCTATGAATAGATGCTTTTTTGAAAAGTGTGTATTAAAAATTACATAGGTAGGTGTCCCTTGTTAGATATTTATATTGATATTGATATTAATTAAGCCTGCTGTGAGAACAATATACAGGTAATACATAATGTAGTTCAAGTTCAAGGTTTCGTTAGTGTAAATCAAGATATGAAAGTGAAATAAGAACTCTTCAAATTTGGTTTCATATTTGGAAAATTTCAGAAGGCCATCAGTTTGTTGCTGGCTACAGCATGGTACAACTTTGTTGCAAGCTCCTTGTGAGGGGACCACTACCTTGGCTTTGCTTCAAAGAACACTGAATGTGTGCATGTCTGCACTTCGGCCAAAATATGCAGCAATGGAGCATGTCCATTACATTTTCCAAAGTTATTGAGGTCTGGCAGTGCCCTGTTCACTGCTCTGATTTGCTGCACAGCCTCTGCTCTGGAGTGAAGATGGTGACCTGGCTGTGGCAACCTGTGTTTAGCAGATTTGTTAGTCTTGTTTTAGCATATCTGTGGAGTTGTCATAACTATGGCATTTATTTCAAAAAGCAGTCTTGGACACCATTTTTAAAACTGCCAGGCAATCACATTTAAAATGAGAGAAGTTTCTAAAATCTACCACCAAAAGAAAAAAAAAATTTTTTTTCTTTGCAGCCTGTCTCACCCTGTGACTGGGGCCATAATGTCCCTCATCCATGTTGTCAAGCCTTTGCCCAGTATGTGCCTACTGGAAAATGTCATCTTCACTTTTGGGTCCCTAAAATACCATCAGTAATGCAGAAAGGCTGGGGGTGGCTCAAGTTATTTCTTTTAACCTAAAGGCATCTCCTGATGGACTGTTTTAAAATGACAACATGAGCGCCTTACCGCGAGATGGCGTTTACCAACCACAGCTTTGGCTTCCATCTCCCACAGCATCTGGGGATTATAATCTTCATTGTATTTCACTCCACAAAATGGTTTTCCAATGCAGCAAGCCTGTGGGAAGTCACTACCCTTGGGCTTCACAGTTACTAAACAATGAATCCTCCTCTCTACCCAATTCATGAGGGCGTAGATTCCATTTTTGCACAGTTAACTTGGTTGTAGTTATGTGAAAGCCAAACAACACCTAAAGGATCACATTTAGAAAGAGATTTCAACACAGAATCAGCAGGACCCTCAAAGGTGGTGCCTGAGGCATTCTGTGAGAAGACATCCAGCAGCAGGGATGAGCCCCACGCAGGACACTCATGCCGAGAGATTAAATTAAATTTCCAGAACATTTTTCCTGTCCTTGGCTGCTGGAGTGGGAACATTTAGATCAGTAGTTATTAAGGTTAGCACTTAATGTAGTGAGTTCATGGGGTGCTCTCAGCTCTCATTAGCATCAGCAGATGCTGAGGACATCCAGACCTCAGCCTTAAAAATCACCAAGAGTAGATCAACAAAAGAGGCATCAGTGCCTGAACTTGTGGCGTCCCCTCTAAGTATACAGCCAGGTTCCATAAATAATTCTTAGGGTGAGATGGACATCTTATTAGAAGCTTATAATAAATGCAACCTTCTGTTGAAAGAACCACCAGAGACAACCAGTTTTGGTCTAGAGAAAAAACCCAACACCTATGTCACCTCTGACCATGGCTCTGCATCTGTTTGTGGGCAAGAGACACCCAAATTCCAGCTTTCTCACCTGTGAACAAATAGGAGACTGCTTTTGCTTGAGCATAGTCAGTGACCTCATGGCTGGAGGTAGGAGAGGGACTCAGGATCTTGGACCTCAGATGTCATGGAGCCAAAAGTTTCTCTTACCCCTCTTGTGACAGTTCATTTCACCAGAGCACTGCCTCTCATGTAGTGGAAGCTCTCCTGATTTCATGTTAAAGATGTTTTATTTTGTATAAATAGCAACATCAACCTAGAGAGGGACCAACTATTGCCAGTTAACAAGGCACTCCTTTCAAAAATGAATATATGCACTTACCAAAAAACCTCTTGCAGAAAACTCACATAAAATTATACAAGTTATAGAGTAGCATCTACCTTCAGATATGGAATAAAGAAGCTGGAAAATCACATTATGAAGCAGGAACTTCACCCTACACTGCACTCCAATACTCTAAGGAGACATAATTAGCCACCCTTTTCCTCAGAGGTACCAGAACATGTTCAACAAAATAGTCTGTCCTGGTCAGGTAAGCGCTCCCTTGTCTACAGTGAGAATCTTGTTTTGTTCCAACCTGGCATCAGCTTGAAGAAGGACCCTCAGCAACCTGTAAGGTGTGGAGCAAGGTTTGGTGTTTGAGCATCTTCGTGCCATGAATTCAGCGACNGATAGCTTAGCAGCAACCAGAGAGTTGCCAGAGCTGTCTAAATGAAGGAGAGGCAACTAAGACATCTAACGCTTGTAAACACCTTTTAGGAATTGTGTTTCAGCTTCTTTCATAGATCTGACATGTGATGGATTCCTCTTTCGAGCCACTGCTCAAGGATGTGTTAGAGACAGGGAAGATAATCCTAGCGACAAGCCTTTGCATCCCCTCCATTTAGCCTCAGTGCTACAAATGAAGCCAAAGGCAAGGGACGGCTGGAGGGAGAACAGAAAACATTTTCTAAACCTGCATCTCCCTTGTTTCACTTTTTCTCCTCTGAAGGGAAGAGTGGCAGAGGAAAGAAGGCATGCCATCCAGGCACAGGCGTTTTCCCCCAAAACCTCCACTGATTCTGTACTGGTGACCTCTTGCTTCTTCTCACTGATCAGCTGCAGCTGCCTGCACAGGGACTTAAAGGGAAACGTTTCACCTTTGACTCATATTCCAGGATTTAAAAATACACTAGAAAACAATTTGCAAAGGCACAGGTGTTCTTTAATGTCTTTTCCCTGAGCTTCAAATATCCTTTCCTGCCTCTACATTTCTAGTGCTTTTCTCTCAGGACATTTACCAGTATCTTCTCTGACAGATTCTGGTTATCCCCCTTGTGACCACTTAACTGCTGTTACTCACTTTAAAAATAAATACAGACACTAGAGGAAAGAATCTTAATAGAAGTACAATATGTTCATGTTAATATAAGTACATATTAACTCTGGGCTTCCCAGCACAAGAGAAAACCATCTGACAATCAACCATCTGACTGGGTAAATCTACATTATTCTCGCTGGTATTCCCCAAGCAATTAAAACTCATTTAAAACTCAGTCTACAATCTGAGTTTGTGATCCGCAGTGTCCTGCAGAACAGACTTGTTCAGTGCCCACAGGAACTGTAGAAGAACAGAGGGACAAGGAAAACACTGATTGCATAAATCCTTCATAGGCAAGCCACTGTTGATTGTAAAGTACAAACAGCATGTGGAATTTGGTCTATTCAAGGATATACTGTGTACAGAACTATTCCACCATTGTGCTCCTGACGCAGAGTTAATTCCTTGTCTGTTGGTGGTAGAGCATCCCGACAGATGAGTAGTAATTATCCTACCCAAAAGAGGGCAGCAGCTAAACTTCTATGGCACAGTTCATGTTATTTTCAGAAATGGTTTTTAGCAATGACAAATGTTGTTTCAAGTAGCTCAATGACTGGGAATTGTGCCAGAGCCCGACAATAGAAGCTGTTATTTTATTGATATTTCTCGAAAGGAAGTCAAGCCTGATTATGCATGTTGACACTCAGAAAATGCAAAGTAATATTTAAATTCATATTAAAGGGATGAGGATGCTTTCTGTAAGAGTGAGTATGTTAATAATTTAATTTAAGTCATCATTGAGCTGCAAAATGAATTTCAATGTATTAGAAAAGACCAGACAGAACTGGAGATCTGCAATCTGTTTCAGAAAGTTTCCTCCTTGCCCCTTGAGCTCCAGCTGCTGTCACTGGGGTTGTCCAGTTGCTGTCTGTGCCACACAATGACTTGTCCTTACCACAAAGTGACTCCTAAGCCCACTGATCAGCAGTTTTTTTCTTCTTGCTACTTAGAGCAATACTTCATGGTTTGAGCTTTTCCCTACTGCTACTCAGCTGCTAGAAAAGAGGTTTTTTTCCATATAAACTGCTTTCCATCTTATTTATTGGCTCTTTTTTTCCCCCTGCTGCTGAGGTTTCTACCTTCTGACCAGGGGAGCCTCCAGAGGCTCCTTGCCATCCTTGGCCCAGAACCCCAGAGTTCCGAGGCTGGAAGGAGTCCTGCAGGTCCAGCCTCCAGTGCTGAACTCAAAACAGGCAGGATAAGGTCATCTCAACCTGTCTTGCAGGAACCAAAGCAGGAAGGTGCTGGAAGCAATTTACTCTGCTTTGGCAAAACCACGTATTAAATCAGCTGATTCTTGAGCCAGCTGTTATAAAACCCTCCAAGTTATCACCACACTGAGGAATTAGAATTTTTGCAGCTTGCCATCATGTTTCTCTCCCTATGAAGGAAATCTTGAAGTGGGCTGAATTTAATAGAAACCAAACACAAGAGTAAAGCACTGCAGAGAGAGGTGCTGCCATCACGGTTGCTCAGCAAGCTGCCTCCAGTCCCCTCCAACCTGCTTGAGGTTCTTGATTTTGCTGTGACTTTGAGTTACAGACTTCAAGGTCATGACTGTATTAACTACCAAGGCCAAGTGCAAGGCTGGAATTGGCTTTGGATAGGGAGCTACACAAGGCAGGAGTTGGTCTTGATTGCTATGTGGAATTTTAGTTCAGTCAGAGAACACCAGGAGGTCCCTCCATCAAACAGCACCAGTTTATGGGGACATGAAATATGGAGGCACCCTAGAATATTTTTTCCTGTGGGCATCACATGCCACTCTTAGCCTGGTACCTATGAGGCACTGGATGTTCCATGCTTAGCTGTGACAGTAGAGACAGAGGCTTGGCTAGCACCCTTGGTGGCTCCATGTCCCCCAGAATGGGTCCTTCTGTAGCAGCAAGATGACAAATCTCCTGGGCCATTACAATCCACACTGCTTAGCTACTCACTGGCCCTGCATCAGACTGTCCCTACTAGTGGGGACAGAAAAACATCCCTAGGGGATGGGACATTAGTCCAGTAGTGCCACTAGGAAAGGCCCCAGTGCTTGGGCACCACTTGGCTTTAGGAGTGGTGACTTCTCACTGCTCACAACCGGTGTAAGAATTTCCTGCCCTTGAACCATGCTTGCTCCTGCTGGTCTGCTCTGGGCCTTGGGTAAAGAGCCCAGAAATGCTTTCACATAATTTACAACTCATCACCTACACTATTCTTTACCTTCCACTGGGAAAGAGAAGATGTGCTGAGCACATCTGGGCTATGGTTCATATTTTGAGAACAGCAATTACAAGACGTTCCTGCAATGCTGAAAACACGCAGACACTTGGGACACCATTTCCAGCCACCACTGTTCCCCTGACTTAACCATAGCAGAAAAGAGCCCTTCCAAATCAGCATTTCAACAAACTAAAGTGAGCTGTGTGTGCAGCAGTGTCAGTGCCTCAGCTACAAGCCAGGCTAAGTAACCTTTGCTTGGCCCACTCTGGCACTTCACAGAGCAATGCTTCCAGGCCACAGGAATGGGCTTTGTGGAGCAGGCCCAGCAGCTTGGGCAGCCCCCACTCAGGCGGAGAGCACTGCTCTGTGTGTCCACTGTGTGTGACACCCTCCACCGATGGCACTGCAGGCACTGTCTCAGACCATCACATCCTTACAACCCCTCCTGCTGTGATTCCCATGCCTATCCCTGTCTGGAGTATGGATTAAACTTCAGAAGAGGCCAAGAAGATTGATAACATCAGAGATATATGAGGGATGAGGCTGTCAATTAAGTTCATTTTAATTTCAGATATTACTTGGATTTGTTTGACCTCTTTTTTTTTAATTTTTAGAACTAGTTTAAATTGGCAGGTCCTGCTATGTGGGAAATTGAATGTTAAAACAATCCTTCAGGCCTAAATTGGAATGCACAGTTGGAAATTTCCAAGAAATTACATTTCCAAAATCTGTTCTGGAAACTTCAAAATGACAAAGTTACAGCAGTTCATTTTAATGTTTGCAATTCTGAATATAGTATGTTAAATATTAAATATAAGCTCTTTGCCATTTTATTACTTTTTTTTTGGTTGGTTTGATTTCTTTGGAAACAGAATATTTTTACCATCTTTTAGATATATGATGCAAATGCACTGCTAAGTTCTCCCAAAATATTTCTGTTTTGTCAAACCAATATTTTCCTATGTGAAGTAATTTCTCTGGGGGAAGAAAACCCACTATGGGTTGAATTCACCTTCTTCTGCCCAGGGATTTGGTCTTCAGCAACACAAATAGTATTCCCTGAGGGAAACAGCCTGTCCCCAGCCAATCCCTGGGAACAGAAAGACAACTTTCTTCTGGGAGACACTTTTATTTAGAGAATTCTTCCAGAATTAAGCAGGAGGGAAGAGCACTGACATATGTCAGTGTTAAAGTCCCTCTGCACAGCAGGCACAAGGCACACATTGAGAAATGGGTATAGAAGAGGCATTATTACTCCCCTTGGTGACATGCCATGGGCGTCCCACCAGATTTGCAGCAGATCATCATCATTCCTATCAGTGCTCTGCCATGTGTCTGGCACTTCTGCCTGTGAAAAGGTGTCTGATCTGTGGCAGTTACCTCATTCATCTACGGCTGTATGGGTGCACATTTTCTGAAATAGGCTCCTTGTAAGTAAGAGGTGTGTTATGGCTGTGCATGGCTCCATTCAGTGGTGGGCAAAGGCTGAGGAACAGCTGGGATGGTCTGTGCCCCAACAACTCAACAGCTTCAGAATCCTTCATGCAGCCCTTTAGCCGTTCCTTCTTTCAGGATCTTTTGGCCGGGCACTGTCTGACCATGCATTATTGCAGCTATGGTACAACACTCAGTGGTGATAGGAGGCTTCTGTGCAGGGCCATGATGCCAAGAAGGACAACCACAGAACCACTGAGTCAGGCTCCCAAGGACTTGGAGAGCAGCAGATCTGGTTGGTGGCAGCCATCTTCTGTTCCACTCAGCCTCAGGCCCTTGTGCTGGGGGAGGATGTGCCATCTCTGGAGGCTTTCCCCGGACAAAAGTCCGGTTGGCCAGTCCCAGTGCAGGCTGCAGCCCACGGTGAGTCAGAAGTGGGACTGCAGATCTCCAGAAGTCTCTGCCAACTGTGGCATTGCTGTGCTTCTTTGGCCCCAGCCAAAGCAGATCCAGCTGTAGAGCCAGCATTGATACCCACTGCTCTTCCTGCCAGTCCCTGGTTGGCTTGGGTATCTGCAGTCTTCCTGGTTTCCACCCAAGTGAGTTCATCCTATAGAAAAAAACCTTTCTTTTGTTGGAGTTCTGTCATAACATCAGGGTAAACCACACTCTATGCAGGTGCTTTTGAAGCTGAATTTTGACCTTTCTTACCTGTTAGATTTCATGCCTAGAAAACCAAAAAACCTCTTACCCATCCTTCAATGCTGAGGCAAACCCAAGCATATAAATAGCTGGAGAATATGCCTGTGAAGTATTCGACAACTGAGCCTAACAACTGACAACATTTCATAAGAATGTGCCAATGTACACTTTTGTCCTTGTGCCAAGGTCCTAGTAGCAAAGTTAGACACATAAAAGGTAAATGTGTATTCTCTCCTTTCCTTTTTGCTGGCTGTACTATTGATCACAAACAGGTCTCTTTTTTTGTGAAATTAACTGCTCTGAAATTGGCATCAGACCATTAGCCAGTTGCTGAGCTGAGCTTACTGCTGCTACTGAGGCCAAGAATGACCATTGCTAAGCTAGGGAAAGCAGCTGTCAAGAAGACACAGTAACTCATCAGAGCATGAGGCCACCATGAGAGGCTGAGGAGAGGCTGCCCTCAGGAGCAGCGATTTCATTTTCAGACTTTGCATTATTAAAGATAACCCACTTTAGAGCCTTAACTTTGCCACGTTACTGAGTGATCCGCAGATCCTTCTCCTTTCTAGTTCAGTTTCCCCTCTGGTCACAGAAAACTAGCAGAGCTCCCTTTGGAAAGGAGCAGAATTGTGCAGCCAACAGTTGCCCTGAAAAAAGAAAGGAAAGAAACCTCACTCATAGCTGCCCAACAGCATAAAATCAGGAGGGAAAAAAAAAAAGCACTATTACTTACGACAAACATATTTCTGGGACAGTTGATGTGGCCGTCATAGGAACAGCCAGGAGTTTGGGGGAAAAGCTTTCCATCTGTGGCTACACTTCGTGGCACTTGGCTGGACAAACCAGCAGCATGGAGGTGAGCTGTTGCTCTGATTTTGCTCCAGGGATGGAGGCGGTGTGGGAGCAATGCAGCCTCCTGTGCAGCAGCAGCCAAAGCTGCAGGCCTGGCTCACTGTGAGGACAGGTGCAGGCTCCCTCCTGTCCAGCAGGTCTCCCTGGGAAGGTCGCTGCACGCTCCCAGCAAGGGCAAGACCACCAGGAGGTGCCAAGAGTGTTTTCCCCAACATGTGCACCACCATGGGGTAACCACTGCACACTGCAGCAAGGCTGGACCATCTTTAAAGTCTTTTTCCTGGCTGCCACTCACAGCCTAACAGGCTCGGCTGTCTCCTTCAGCTCATGTGTCCCTCTTACACATTCAATTTCCCCATTTCTTACAACAGCTAAGTACCCGGGGCTTTCTAGGGTCATGGGGATGAGGTGTGCCTTGATTTTTGAGCTCCACTGAAATTTGAGAAACACTTTGCATCACCCAAGGCCTGCTTCATGAAGCCCCATTTCCCTCACACATTTTAAAATAATAGATGCTGTCACAGGTATTTTCCATCTCACAGCACTGAAGTAAAGGCACTTTCAAAACCATGAGAGCTCCAAGTCAGTGCATCCGTCAAGTCCGTTGCAATTTCTGCTGTGCATGTCATCAGGCTCCAGTTCCTTCTGCAAGGCCTGGAGCTATTGTTGCTATCGCAAAAGGTGACCCCAGCGTTATGGATCAGATCCTCAGTTTCTTGTTTTGGTAACATGGAACCTGGGACTCCATTTTTACAAGAAGTTGCCCACTGTTCATTCACTGCTCAGAAAAGAAACATGAAGCAGGCACAGTTTCCATGTTCTTGGCTGCAGTAGGTTTCTCTGCCAGGAAAAACATATTCACACTTTTAATTTTTTTTTTTTTTTGGGGGGGGGGGAATGTGTGTGTTTTAATGGTTGCTATTTCTACATTATCTATTCCTAAGATTATTTCCTGTGGGAAAGATTTATTATTTTTAATTCCAATAATAAATTTAGTAACAGTTGCCATTTTGCCAGTGTATCTGTATTTTGGGATAGTACCAAATTATATGTTCTACATTCCTCTTCTCATTGCAGTTTCTCAAGGAAAGCTTTTAAGGCAGTTATTTCATACCTCAAAAATTAGAGGGAAAAGAATTTTCTTGGGCTTGTGAGACCAATTTTCCATCCAGTTCCAGGCTATTATTTCCTGCATAGCCTCATTCTTCCATTTCTATTTAAAAGTCAAATGCTTCTCTCTCTCATTTAGCTTTCATGTTGCTCAAGCTAGGCACCTGGTTATAACTTCCACTGCCAGTTTTTTTGCATCCAACTAGGAATAATTTGCTTCTCAAGAATTGTTGCTGCTGCTCAGCAAATCTGGCCCTGCTAAAGAGTACAGGTATGAAAGGTTTGCAGAGGTTTCTTCATGTTCCTGGCAGCCCTGCTATATAAAGTTTTCTGGGTTTTTTAGAAAGTTACCTGGGTTTTTTTGTTTGTCTTGTTTTGTTTTTGAGGAAGATATATTTTAATATCAACCTTGAGTTTATATAACCTCTGAAAAGAAGATACTTGATTTTACAGGAAGTTCAGCAGAAACAAGAATTAGAGCCAGCCTCAGGATACGGCACAAGGTTTACTTGTCCAAGTTACATAAAATTTACTCCCAAGTTTTTGTTTACCTCTGAAATGTCTGCAAAGGATGAGAGGCTTCTACAGACACTTCTAGAGTGCCTGATAAACTTGAAAGATTGGTTTTTCAAATCAGTTCTTTCACCTTTAGGTGAAAGGGGAGTTGGCTTTTGTTCCCTGCAGCCCAGATTGTAAACAGTGGAAGCACCTGTTTCCTTCTGGGCTGGTTTCTCTTGTTTTGCTTAGTTGCAGAGATTGTCTGTGTGCAGGTGAATTATCTACATTTTAGAAACGGATCAGAAGCAACAGCCAGAGGGGGCAAGCCAGGGTTGTGGCTGCCCTGGCAGCAGCACCACTGCACAGAAAATGACTGTGTTCAGTTTTATCTATTCCATTCCATATCTATTTCATCCACTGACCTAGACTTTGACTTGGTCAAACCAAGTTTTACCCGGAATCCTGCTCCTTATTCTTAAGGGCTGTGAGGACAGAAGAAATTGTCTGAAGGAACCTGGAGATTCCACATCAAATGCTGCAGGAGAGATGAGATTTGGATCTTATGTTTGTAGCTCGACTCCATCAATAACATTACAAAAAAGAAACCCACTAAAACTTCTGCCTTAAAGGAGGATTGAAAAACACAACACATTGTAGACTTTGATTCAGATTTTTAATAAATTCTGCCAGTAGAAGCTTTCAAAGGCAATGATATATCAATAAATAACAGTTAAATTGAGTTCCTGAGAAAGAACCTACCACATGAAAGAATGTCAGATAGATGTAAATAACAAAAAAATGGCATTACTATATAAAAAAGCAGTAATACTGAATCTTACATGAACTGTCACAACACAAGCGCTGCATACCTCAGAACATTCCTTTCATACAAATGTAAACAAATACACAATCATTTTTGTTTAGTTTAGGCTGATGAATTCATATGTTGTTGCTTAGATATCTAAACAATGGATAGGATAGGATACGCTAAAACATAAAGGAATAATATGTGGAATAATATACGGAAAAAATAATGAAGCTCCAGATTTAAAAATAAAATAAAGCAAAAACACATTAAAGGAGTGTTTTCCTCAAATGTTATTAGGTCAATCACTTTAAATAGGACTGTTACACTAATCTGAATTACGGATTTTTGTGTGTGTTTACTTATTTAGTTATATAAAATATATATGCAAATATGTATGGCTTAATTACCTTTAGTATTCTGATATCATCTTGAATAATTCTCACTTACACATACAAGAAAAATGCGTACTTTAACATAGTTAAAACTGATATTTCAAAGTATGCCTACAATTTGACAGAAATGAAGGCCTATTGTGCTCCATCACAGCAACATTTTAACCTCTACACAACGGGACAGAAGGACCTAGGAACAATGCCAACATTTTCCAATGCCGGTGCCTAAACCGCAAGGATCCCTAATGGATACTCAGTCTGTTACATGTGGGGCCTGACGCCTGGAAAGCCATGTACCTCCAGGTTCCACGGGCGCCCGTGGAGCTGCAGGCACCCGGGGCCTCGGCTGCATTACGGGAGCCCCGTGCTGAGAGATGCCCTGGTCTGGATGCTATGCTGCCTCTGCCAGCTGGAGCCACGGCCTCCCCTCCCTGCTGCTCCCTGCCCGAGCCAGCCCCACACAGGCTCTCCCCACAAATCTGCTCCATTGTAATGTTCTGGCTGCTGATCCTTGGTGGGGGGGGGGAAATCGTGTGTGCCCGTGACATGTGCTTGCTAAAACCATCTATTGTATCAGACCAAAACTCAGGTTTAACCTTTGCAATCTGTTTTACAAAATTAACATTGGATACAATCATAAGAGGAAACCATCCACACAAATACATTATCAACACACGGTTTAAAATGGTCTAATTTTAGACCCTTAGAAAAATGAATCCACAGGACCTGCCTGTGAATGGCAAGAAAAGGCCATTTCAAATAGAAAAACACTGCTCATGCAACTTTCTTCACACACTAGACAATGAAATCACACCCAAGTTATCTCTTGCTCACACTTTCTATTACACTCCAATAAGCAGAAGGAAATAAAGCAGCTTTAAGGTTATGTCACAATTTTGAAATGTGGAAAATACATACAATAAACAAAAATCACGGTGTGAATACAATGGCATCAATAAATTTAGAAAATTAGAGAGCGGTTTTCTTTTTTTAAATTTTTTTTTTCTTTCTTACATTATTGCACAGAGACTTTTCATCACATGTTCTTCAGCTTTATGCATCTTCCTAAATGTGAAGTAAGTGCTGTGGATAAAATAAAAATGTAGAAAAGAAGAACAGCAGCATGATTTGTCAAAGTTAATCCCTATAATTTACTAGGAAAAAAACCCTGCTATAAACAAAATATAAGTGCTCTTTATTCATTTAAAAAATAACGCTGACAGTTGCAGAAGTCTGTAAGTGTTAATCTGAGTAATGGGGATGCTGACCTCAAATAGAAATAGGCCTAGAAATGACAGACTGCTGGCCTTGCAGATTTTGGTGAAGACCAGGATTTCAAGTGTAATTATCAATAAAGTTATTTACAGTAGAACTGACCTGAACTTTCAAGAGTGCCATCTTTACGACCTGGCCCTGCAAGCCTCTTTTTACTCCCCAGGATGTCTCCAGCCTCATCTGAAGGTACATCTGAACAAGTGCTGCAGGATCAGCTCCTAAAGGATTAGTTAAAGGCCCTACTGCATTTGAGATTAGTCTTATCTGGAGTACTCTATACAATAATTTACACATATACAGGCTGACAAGCTCCGGTCTGATCCACCACACCTTTGTCTTCTACATCAGACTTCTCAGACTGGCAAAGTTCCATTCCAGAAGGTTTGGGATACCTGAACGGATACCCGTTGTCATCAAAGAATCTTCGGAAAGTAAACTCATAAAAAGCATGTTCTGTGTGTTTGCTGTTGGAAGAGGCTAGTGGATCCCAGGTCCTGGTGCTGTCACCACTAGCATCATTCCAAGGACTTTCTTCTTCAACTGGATCAAAATTTGAAGTGTCCATTGGATGGCTGATCTTTGGAACATAGGGAGCTGGCTGCCTACGGATATCGGTAGAGAAGTCCATAGAGTGAAAGAAAGAATGGGCTTTAATATCATCTGCTCCATTTCTTCCAAGCCTGTCCTCAGCAGCACAGCAGAGCTTTGTGATCAGATCAGTTGCCTCAGGGCTCAGCTTGATCTGTGAGGGAATGTGCAGTGTGCTTTCCCAATTTATCACCTGCAGGTAACAAAGGTATTAAGGAACTTCTGATCTGGAAACAGAACTCTTCCAATGGCCAACATGAACTGTACAAGAGTGCCCATGTAACGAGTCATCTGCATAGTTCACAGCTTCAAGAACCTGATTACTAATTGCATTTCCAGTTAGTAACTATTCTAATGAACCAGAAAAACATTGTTGGCTAGCAGACAAAAGGAACAATTCCATTTTCTAAAAAGGTACATTCCTTCCTGCATGTTCCCATAGTCAGATTTGAGAACATATTGAGTTTCCACATGATTTTGTGAAATGACTTCAAGGAATTACTTCTCTTTGTCGCCAAAATGTAAACCAGGAAAAGTGGTCATGAGACAGATCCTTTCTAATAAGGGACTATCATTGCTCAATTTTGAAACACTTATATTGCCAACTGCAATTATCACAGGCATATCATGTACTAATAGGCACCCTAACGAATTTAAATGGATGAACTCATGCTTGAGAAATCATTCAGTTCTGCTGAAAAGACTCATAAAACTAGTATCTATCTCTGCAGTAGACAAGTTAGTTTCTAGTTTGACTGCATTCAGTGTCTTTCATTTACTGGCCAAGGATATGTGCCTACACAGGACTACTTAAAATCAGGGTTTTTTTTAACCATTACTCCTTTCTCTAGCAAAAGAAAGGAGAATAGGGGAAGGGAAGGGTTAAAATTTTGCTACCACAGACTGGAACTTGGCTTCAACTTACCTTCAGCTGGGTTTCTGTGGGAGTAGGAGCCAGGAAAGGAGGCTGTCCCACTAGCATCTCAAAGAGGATCACACCAACACTCCACCAGTCACAGAGCTGAGTGTATCCTGAAAGGCAAGTCAAAAGGTTGACCTCTACTAGCCAAGGAGAATGTGTATAGAGCTATTTGCAATTAAGCATTAAAACATACAGCACAAACTTCTGCCTTTTCTCAGACAAAAGGTTAGTGACTTCTGCTTGCTGACCTAAATTATACTGCTGTTAGTAAAGATATAATCCTGTTGTCCTTGAACCTTTCTGAATAAATTCTCAACAGAATTGAATCATGGAACTATCATTAGAAAGAATGAAGGAGTGTTTTTTTTGGTGCCCAGTCCCACAGCTACACAGCACGATCTGGACCTCAAAGGATAATGAAAATGTTTAGCAACTGGTGTCCACCCTAGGTTCAGTGGAGGTGACTCCACGACTTTGAAAAGCTGTTGAAAGATGCAGCCCAATTGTACAGACAGAGGAAAGCCACAGATAACTTTCTGAGCAAGTTTCAAGGAAAGGAGCAACTTTAATCTCCTAATTGCTGTGTAAAGACCAATAAGGTGTATGTTTAAGATCTGAAAAAAAAACTCCAAAAACTTAAACACTGATTTCAATGGAATTTGTCTCATCAGATGATGTAGGATCCAATGTGAAATCTCTGTTAAGAGAAAATTAGGCTTAGGATTTAGCTTGCAGACAACTCTGAACACCTAATCTCCTTACTACAGTGACCATGTCAGTTCTGCTTAGATAGTCACCAAGTACTATCCAAATTCCTCAACCAAAGCTCTTAAATCCAGGGTCTCAAGAGTAAATTATGGAAAACTTTCTGCTGGGTTTCACAGGTTCTGGCTGACAATGTGGAGGACGTATTTCTACAAGTTTACATCATCCATAATTAAGTGGCCCATCTGAATCAGTGATCCAGAAGTATCAGCTGGCTACTCAGTGGTCTGTGTAAACTTGACAGGGGTCAGAGTTGTAGTCCATGAGCACAGACAATCTTCTTTATACTTGAAAAATATCACTATTAAAATTATCCAACACATTTATTAGCAGCCTCACTCAAAGGCCTCAGAGTGTGGGACATTACACACACAAAACATGGTCATTCCCAGTGTCAGTGATGCTAAACACTGGAGCATGAGGAGACCTCCTTAATCTGATCTAAGTGTTCATGGTCTTCAGAATGATGATCTTCCAAAGCAGCAAGCTCATTCAGGGGGAAAAAATAGTGACATAGGAGAAAAATACAAGTTTCCTTACCTTTACGAAGCAGGACTTCAGGAGCAATGTAATTAGGGGTTCCAACTAATGAGTGGGCCAGACATCTCTGGTGCTGCTTCTTAGCTCTTTGTTCCAATGTCTTCAGCCTATCCCCACATCGACAGTTGGACACATCATCCCAAAGATCACTGGGCTCCATGCTGTCTTGTCTGATATGGCTCCCTTTTCAAATTGGAGAGAAAGTTCACATTCATGGTCATAGAACTCGACACACAAAGAGAGAAGCATTTACCCGGATCCAGAGCCATCTCCCACTCCCAGTTAAGAACAACACTTAAACTTTAAACCCAAGGTATTTTTTATGCCTTCCCATTCACAATTGGTTTTCCATACAAAATGTCCAACAGAATGTCTCTGTCTCAGCACAAGGAAGTACAGTTCCACATGGGGGACACAGAACTATGGAGTATACCTGAGTTAGCTACACCAGTTGTTTATGACCTTTTTGCCAGCTGACACCAGTACTCCAATACCACATGCAGGAGACGTATGAACTACTTCAAATCTGTGACTAAATAATTTTGCCACCAAACAAGTAGAAGCTGAAAAATTACTGCTGCTGCAGTGGACATCCACAATACTGAACAGTACTGGAAACAAAAAGAAGCTAATTGAGTGAGTCAGAGAGAGAGAGAGAGATGCATTGTATTGCCATTGTCTGTTTGTCCAGTTTCCTCATCTGGTGCTTCTGCCGAGAAGTATGTGCTTGTTTCAAAACAAATAACACAATACCATCCCAGAAAAAGGGTAAAAATATTACCTTTCTGATAGTATTTTGAATTGTGAGTCCATCTGAATCCAGTACACAGTCCAAAGTCAGTCAGTTTGATATGCCCATCGAGATCTATCAGAATGTTGTCAGGCTTGATGTCTCGATGAATAAACCCCATTTTGTGCACACTCTCTATGGCCAAAGTGAGCTCTGCAATATAAAACCTAGCCAGACGCTCTGGGAAGACCTCCATCCGAATCAGCAGGCTCATCATATCCCCACCGGGGATGTAGTCCATCACAAAGTACAAATTGTCTTTATCTTGGAAGGAATAATAGAGTTTAACCACCCACTCATTGTCTGCCTCAGCAAGTATGTCCCTCTCAGCTTTGACGTGAGCCACCTGATTGCGGTTCAGCACATCTTTCTTTCGCAGAGTCTTCATGGCATACAGGGCATGGGTGTCCACTTTGCAGGCCAGGCACACTTCTCCAAACGCACCAATACCCAGAGTCTTGATTTTCACAAACATAGATTTGTCCATTTTGGCCCTTTTAAGTCTGTTGTAGTTGGACTCCTTCTGGTAGAGAATTTTCCTCATTTGTTCCTGTTCTGCTTCACAGAGGCCTGCCTTTACAAAGGAAAGCAAACCACAAGAGCTATTAGTGTTATATCCATAGCAAGAGAAAAATAAATGAGCATTCCTAAAACACATTTCTCAGAAAAATTAACCCAGAATCAGAAAATATATATTCATGAGGGATATACTCTCTTGTCTGACCTGTTGAGGTATTTCTGAAAAAAGGGCAAACTCACTGTGCCCAAACTTGTGGCCTGAATTTGCAATATCTGAGCTTGGTATGCCTGTCTCTGTTGACTGCACAAAAAGGCTTGGGGCAATATTGTCAGAGGGAGGAATACAACATAACAAACCTGACCATGGGATTTGGCTTACACCTTTCAAATGTGCACTTTGCCACTGCACTCCACCATATGTACGTGCACTTAAGCCCAGCTTAATTTAAACTGAAATTTAAAACCTATGTGTGGTGGTTCACTTTGTTCATGAATGGCTCCCAGGGCAACTCACATTAACAGTTCCCACCTTGGGTGCTGTTTGTTTGGTTTTAAGCTGTAATTTAAAAGCTGGTTTTGACCTACACATCCCCAAGTGTCTTGGAACCTTCTTTAGAAACTTTGTTTCCTCCTCTGCCATGTACAGCCTCCACCTCAAGGTTTTTAGATCTCCTGAGCATCTGTTCTATGAACTTCTCTTTTTCACCTTCCAAAATATGAACATAAAATCCTCAGGTCTGGTCTCTCAGCCACTGTAGCCCAGACCCTGGTGCTATTTCCCTCCTAAATGTATTATTTTCCCTCTGCACCCAAGCTGTGGAACAGCTGGCCTGTCCACCTCCTGTCTCCAGAGCCTTCCACTAACTGCAAGTCACATTTCACAAGGCTGTCAGGAGAATCTTCCTGGAAAAGAGAGAAGCAGCAAGATCCAACCAGATTTTTGCCACCTTTCAAGACAGAGCCTGCAGAGTGCCAACTCTGCCAACTTCAGTGTCTGGCCCTCTGCTGAGATCCACTGGTGGCCTCCACCAGCAGAAACCCCTAGGCTGAACCCCAGGCTCTTCTAACAACTCCCTTCCAAAGTAGCACACCTTCTTTGCCTTCTGCACACGTCAGTTCCAAAATCCTGAATTAACTGGCATCAACTGAACTACTTTTGAGAGAAAGATCAGTGCCTGGTTAGAAGGGGCCATTGGGAGGGTGGAGGGGGCTGAAGCGGACTGATTAGCAGGCTAGAAATCAAATCATACACCCACAAGGCTGCTGCTTAGGCTGATTTAATTTCACATCTGTAGTCTAGGTACCTGAAGATTAATGTGGGCAGCAAGACTATGCAATGAGATCCCCATGGTATAAAAATTAAATCTGTATGAATAAAGGATGGGGAAGTCTACAGAAACTTGCAGAACAGGTAGAATGAAGTTTCAGACTTAAGGGAACAGGCAAATCAAAACAAGGAATACTGTTTTTGAAATGAAAAATAACTACAATTCATAATAAAGGAAATATTTATTTTTTTAGGGTAAAATAAGTATGTTCTGTTCTTGCAAATTCTAGGATAATGTAATATTAAGATAGCCAAAGTCTCCTGCATGTGTATTTTCAGTCAGTGATAAGGTTTCTAGGGGAAGGAGTTGTTTTTGTTTATACCTGAATTATCTCTGAATGAGGAAAAGCTGAAGAGTAAAGAGAAGAACTAGCACAAGAACTAGAATCAGACACTGTTATACCTCTCTAGAGATCATTTCCTATCTCAGTCTCATGAAAATATTCACTAAACTCAAGCAACACAATACAACCTGTACTTGCAGTGAGGACAAACTATTAACTGTCAGTGAAATGCCAATGTTTCAAGAGATTTTCCAAGAATATTCTTTTAATTCTAACCTCCACAAACAAACTCCTGAGTTTTCTGGTGCAATGTGAGTATCGAATCAATTTACTCTGGAAACTGACTGTGCTAGGGAAAATTGGGAAGTTAATTATTACCCATTATGCATTAATAACAGCTTTCCTTGGAGCTTATCCTTTAATGCAAAAGTAGACTAGTCATATTCCAGTCACGCCTGGGAAGAAAAAACCCCTCTTCCTCATTCACAAGTAAAAATTAAAAGCACAACTGCCAGACCAACCATCAGAGCTTGGCAGCTTTGTTTTAAGCAGCACTATCAGAGAGTCAGTTTAGATTTGAGAGCTGCAGTTAGGCACGAAAGAAGTTCTATCACCCAAAATGCATCTCCCTGAGACCTGCCTCTAGAACATGTTCTGCCAACGGTCCCAGGATTAGCTCGAGCTGGTCCAATATGGTTACTTGCACGACATTATTACTTACATGGGTTCAACAGACAGCTTTCAGTCAAGTATTACCCAGTCATCTGAAAATATGGCAGAGTGACTGGCAAGCTGAACCATAGCTTTGGTGAATGAGCAGCAATCATGGAACAGTGACGAAGAACTAGAGCAGAGTTTTGCAAGAGCTGCCAAAGTATTGCCAGAATTATTTCAATCTCAAGCCTGCCTTCTAAGTTCTTACCTATAATACGGGGGAGGTTTTGCTTAATTTTACTTTTCTGGTATAAAGAAATGCCATTTCACATCTCAGGTTTTTCAAACAGCCTCCCAGACCTGCATCCACACTTCTCAGTGGATACAGTCTGGTACAGGGATGTGTCTGATACCTACTACTTCAGTGGATTCTTCAGTGCCTTTACATTTTTATTTTTTTTTTACAAAATAAAAATAGCAGCAATCAATTTGACCCTATTAGATTTTATTATAACAAAACAAGAATTACTTTTGCCATTTCTTGCTCCAGTTGTAGCCTTCTGTTAATCTTCTGCTGGTAGGTCTTTATGACATTCTCTACATGTTGCTCCATGTAGAACTTGAAGGCAAAAGGTGAGTAGCTCTTTATCCGGGATTCTCGCTTTTCCTCATCCTTGCCATTTTTTCGCACAGGCACCGGAGACGTCTGAATCTGCTTTTTATCTTTGCTTGGTTTTTCAGCTTTAATGCTCTTGCCACTTTTATCATTTCGCTCACTGCTCTCTTCAGCCTTGCTGCTTGTGGGACTGGGGACTACTCGCAGAGTCTGCTCCACGCCCATGCACAAGCAGTTGATATCGAGCTGCTCAGAGGTGCCAGGAAGTAACAAATGCTTGGGATAGGGTGGGGGTGGACACCGCAGTTCCTGGTTGCCATAATCCACGTCCAGCTGATAGGCATTAGCTGCTCCAGGCAGTGGCACATGCTGCTCCATGATCTCCAAGCCATCCACAGCCGGTGCCTGTGCAGGCAACCACCCGGGATGGGAAGGTCCCACTGCAGTCTGAGGCTCCGGTCTCATCACTCGCATGCTCTTCACTGGCTGGAGGATATGAGCAGATGTCACTGCTGTGATTGTGCTTGGAGACGTAATGGAAGGATCTGGTTTTCCTGGAGGAACCTGTCTCATAGACACTGTCACTTGTGGCTGTTGCTGGTGGTTGTTGAAGGAGTTCGTTCTGCTCGGCACTGTGGCATCAGGTCTGAAGGATACGTGTTGCCGTGGAGATGTTTCTATTCCCGGGTTTTGTAAAGAATCTCTGCGTGATGGTGTTGCTGCCTGCCACTGCTGAACTTGAGCATTATTCATGTCATAGAGGTCCATGTTTAGGCTATTTCTAGACGGAGTTAATAGATTTTGTGGTGGACTGTCTGAAAAATCGTTAGCAAAGGCTGGACCTCTGGATATCACATGCATTTGATGAGAAGAAGGACTTGTCTGTTTGTGATGAGAATGTGAGATATACAGGCTTGCCGGTGCCTGCTGAAATGCATGGCCAGTACTGTTCTGAACAACTGCCCCTTTATTTGGGAGATTGGCATAGCCCCCTTCCTGCTGCATCTTGTTTTGGAAGGACGGACTCCGCTGAACACCATATCCCATAGGTTCCCCCTGCACCATCATGTGCTGCCTGCTGTAGTGTTGGCTGTTGCAGCCATGGGATGCCTGCAGCTGCAAAGCCTGGCTGCTGTGATTAGCCACTGGATAATTAATCACAGAAGACTCCATATTTGCAGGGTAGGCTTTCTGCTGATGGCTCGTTGGTGTGCTGTGAGTGCCTATTCCTGAGGGTCGCTGTACAGGAGCAGTCAGAGCTGAAGACTGAGAAGTAGATATTAAATAGTCCATGTATGGCCTTGGGACCTCAGTAAGCATATTTGCACCTTCTGCTCCAAAGCCTGTCCCTTCATAGGCTGTATTACTGATCTGATGGTAGGACGGAAAAGATTCATTTGATCCTTCAAAGCTTGGCCTGCGGGTTACGTTATTTGGCACAATACCCTTTCCTTTATAAAAAGAACACAGAATACTGTTAGGAAACAATTCAGGTGAACTAATTACTTTGTATTACTCATGCATCTATACATACATATACACACAGGCATACTTCTCAGGGAGAATGTGTTATAAAAATACTTTTCAAAATCTAAATTAAGCATTCCGAACATTTAAAGTTATAGGTGCCAAGCATTCCTACTGATAACGAGCTACTGGCTCACAATAATGCTCATGCCAGGAATCATTAGGGAGTCCTATCAAATAATGAAAATAGAAGCACAAATTCCCTAACTATGAACTCATCCGACTACTCTACAGCCTGTTTCTTAAAGCTGGACCAGCATCAGCAGTCATTGCTCTCAGACTACAAAGAGCTATGAGAAGAGCTACAAGAGCTCTATAAGCTACAGAGCAGAGTTTCAAGTACACCAATGGGAGCAAAAAGGCTCCTGTAAGGACCTTCTATACATCTTAAAGTCAGAATTGCTATAAACTACTAGGTCATCACATAGTCCATCTTGTGCACAGTGAGCCACCTGCTCACCCTGGTTTTCTGTTTACATCTCTTGTTTCCATCATACTCAAAAATCCCTTTTTCCTTCTCCTTCATTTAAACAAAGGCATCATACAGTTTCTCCTGTATTCCCTTCCAATGTGTCGGACAGAGAATACCCCCTTCATATTACTCATCTTCCATCTCTTGGGAAGGAAAATCTTTCAGAGTGTCAACATATTAATCTTAGCTTGAAGAATGTGCAGAGACAAGATAGCAGCATTCCTACAGTGGAAGTGTTAACAGCATGTTTCATCAGTTCTTTGATCTGAGGACAAATTACAGGTGTATAAAGCACTGGCTGAGCTAACAAGACAAGGGGGAGACTGTGCTGTTGCTATGTGTTTGTTCCCCTTCCAGGTCTTTAGCGCTCACAAATCACAGGACTTGGCCCATTTATGCCTAAACTATTTCCTTTTAAAATCCTGACTTCACAAAGCCTGTAAGAAATAGTTACACTGAACTAACAGGCTTGAACAGTGGATTACAAGCCTTTTGCAGTATAGCACGTCCCAGCTGAGCACAGATGCTGACTCCTCACCTTGACACACAAGCCCTGCTGCCTATGGACACACAGGGATGTGCACGGTATTGAGACAGGTTTATGCACCCTCTCTGCTCTCTGCTCTGGTGCACTTGAGGGTGTGCACCACACTAAATGACACCTTAATAAAGAATGCAATGTTTTGTAATGCAATTGGGTCAGACAAAAATCAGAGACCTTTAAAGTGAAATCTGTAATTGGCAGCTCTTTTTCCTGTGGTAACACAAGGCCAGCATTCCTGAGGCTGCTCTTAAAACAATAGCCCTTTCAGCTCATCTGCTGGGACTCAGTGAGAAGCCCTGATGAGACTGTGGCAATCCAAAGCACCCTAAGAAGTGGCTACTCTGGCCTGGAAGTGGAAGGCAGCTGTAAGACCCATCTGTCATCTCTGTCAGCAGGAGTCATGCTGAGCCTTGGGGGCAAGCTGACTTTGCTTTCCCTTATCAGAGGCCACAAAACAAAGTAGCAGCAATAACTGTCCTTCTTTGGGACACATAATTCAGCTGTGCAAATAATCTTGATGTCAAGAGAGACAGGATGTAGTATGGCTCCTAGATTTGTGTAACAGTAAGTCTGCTCTTTTCCAATGGGGGAATGTTTGGATTTGAATGACAGATTTCTGTGTAAGAAGTTGGACTATGAATGTGTACACAGCCAACTCTGGAAGCAGGTGAGCTGCACTGATGTTCCAGCCCAGCTGGCCTTGAAAGGCCAGGTTCACTTCACTGTCTCCTACAAGACTGCTATGGAACACCACTTCTCCCCAGCAACAACCCTACTTTAAAAACTATTAAAAACTTATTGTAAAAAAGAAGAACAGAATAAATAAAAACAAAAACAAAAAAACGCTCACCTGGTGAAGTTTGCTTAATTACACGTACTATCTGTTCATTTCTAGGATCCAAGTAGCTCATCTTACTGATGTACTCCAGGGCTGCCTCAATACTTCTGCTCCCTGTCTGCTTCAGGGCTCGGACAGCCATCTCCTGTACAAAGCAAACAAAAATTGAATCATGTTGTGACAAAACCCAAGCGCTGGACTGCAAGCTGGAAAGCAGTAAGTGTTCTTCCATTAATAGGAACATTTTAAACACCAGTTCACAAGCTGCTTGAAGCTTGTGAATAGACTCGTATTTTGAAAGCACTTGCATGCCTTACACAATTCAAAAATTATAAGAAGGAAACAACAAAACTCACAGCCTACCCAGATTCCGGCAATTAAAGAAGCCTCAAATTAAAACGTGTACTTTGAGAACCCTTAAAACAATCTTTGAATCAGGTATGGAAAAGGCAGCATCGTTTCACACTGGATGAAATGAAAATTTAGCTGTTAGTATTTGAGAACAGGTCTCTTAGTCACACCTGAACACAGTAAAAACTTTATCCTTTTACCAATACCACAGAGAAGCTAATTAGGCAGGGGTTGATTTCTGCTCACTAGAGTCAATAGGGAAGAAAAACTGCTGCTTCCAGTACAGCTGGGATATCATCCACTGTTTGTTTGGAAAATGAGTGGATATCTCAAACTGAAAGCTACAATGTCAATCTTTTTAGCTGTATTTTATTGGGCACATGTCCATCACTGAGAAGTTATTATGGGTGCCAGACACACAGCCTGAAAACTAAAACTGAGGCAAATATGAATGCTCCAGCTAAACTTCAAACACAACCATGGTTAGCAATCCCTGCTCTACAGCTCCTTGCAGTTTGTTTATACTTTTACTTATAGCTCAGGTATATTAAACACCTTTCAATGACTCCAGCACTGCATGGCTGCAAAGCAAAATTCACAAATCCCCGTGAGGCTCTGCATGGTCATCTCTGAAATGATGGAGAAACTGAATTCCAGAGCTTTAATCCCAGAACTTCACCCATCAAAAACCTGGATACCTATTCAAAAGTAGTTGCTGAGGACCTTTCTATAATCACCTCCAAAAGGCAATTCATAAAATAGATATAAGAGGAGATAAACCTTAGTGCCAGCCACATGATTAGAGACTGACTTGAACTGAACTCCCAGCTCTTAGATTGCTGAAGCTGAATGAAACGAACCCCACCACCAAGGATTTGCCGCAAATGCCAATATCCTATTCTCCTGTCACTTTACTGCTATTTTTAGGGGAATTATGTCATCGCAACCTGCCCACCGAGCACTGAATCAGATAGAGGTTGTGCCTCCCTGGCCTGGCTAGCTGTTTGCAGATGTGGCAGCGGCGCTGGCCCTGGTGCACGGCTCTCCCACGGGTCAGCTCTGGGCACTGCCTGGCAGCCCGGAGCTCCAGCTGGAGCAAAGGACAGCTGAGCAAGCACACCTCAAATACCTGCTAATGGTTTACTTAGCAAGGGAGGCCCTTCTCGGATGACACCAGTTCACGCTTAGCCCAGAGCCACATGCTGGCGTTTGGCGTCTTGTTTTGCTTAACTCAGATCCCTCCTACTCTCCCCAAAATGGCAGCAGTTTCTTCATTAGTCAGAGGCCCTGCCTGCGGAATAGCTATAAGCAAGCTGAATATTTTTCATACAGTTTATGACTCATAATTCATAGAAAGGCAGTAGTTGGTCTCACATTTCCTATAGCTCAAATACTTCGCTGGCATCAACACATTACTAAGGGCAATTTAAAATCGACAGCAAAATATTATGCATGAAGGAAAGAATTTCCCACAATGTTTTTTCCTCTTTCTTTTTTTTTCTTCTTGTGGATACATTTCTAAAGTATTTGCAAATTCACATTCTAGTGCTCACCATTCTCATCATCCAGGGACTCTGGGCTTTACAGCCCTGTTCCACATGGCTGCTAACATACTCTGTCCCATTTACAGCAGTTAGATCTAGCCTCAGGTTACAAGTCTTAGTTTCCTAAATTAAATGTTCTCTATAAGCACATTTGGGCTGGTTTGGATGTTGGGTAACAACTGTATTAATGATTAATAAAACTGCCTGCATGGTCCATTTCTCCCTCTCTGATCTGTGCTGGCTGTATACAATTCAAATGGGCTAAAATAGGAGAAACTTTTAAGGGAGAAACTTTTATTACCAGATTATAGTAATATAATCTCTGAAAGCATACTATAACTTTCTCCTCTTCTGCCATTGCCTGTTTCTGAAAAGCAGAGTAAAAACGACACTGACTTTCCTGAAGTAGCATGTTCTACCTTCAGCACAGTTTAGTGGATTCCTATTTACACTTCAGTGGGAATCATGTGAGGCAACAGGCACCAGTACATTCCACTGTGCACAGCTGGATAACGTAAGTGGTCAAACAAGAGTTTGGGACCAGCAGGTGTGCCAGTGGCAATGTCACCCTTGCAAGCCCCAGTGCAACAGCAGCCCTGTGCTCCAGTTCCCCACTTCTCATCTTTCATTAGGTCAGCTCCCACCCTCCAAAGGGTTTCCTCATTACACACTCTGTTTACTCAGCATTTACACTACTGCTGGAAGAAAATTAAGTAAGTTTGGGTTTTTTGGGTTTTTCTTGTGGTTCAAAAGAACACCTGTGATCCTCCAGTACAGCATCCCACAGCTCGGGCCCTTTACCCTGTAACTCCCATGAGACACCAATATCCCCAGTTTCTGATACTAATGCAAAAAAACCTCACATCATCTCCAAGCAAATGGAGAGCGACCAAAAGAAAAAGAAAATTCCAAAAATCCACATACAAAAGGAAAAAGGTTTTCCTCAGAGGCCCATCACTTATAATTCTTCACCCAAGGAGACAAATCCCTCAGGGAGCATGTGATACTCAAGGAGAGTGGAGGGCAACAAGAAGCTCCAGCAGTGTAGCAGCTGGCCTTTGTCCTCCTCTGCATAGCTTTTTTCCCACTGCCACTGTCCATACCACAGCTCTCTTCTCTCAGGCAGTCACCTGAGAAGAGCTCCATTACTTCCAGCACCTTTTCCTTAGGGACAGAAGACATCCTTAGGGACAGAAGACATGCTGATGTGTGCCTGAGGATCACAGAGAGTGTGCTCTGCCCATGCTGACTGCTGGCTCTTGAGGCACGTTGGCCTTCTCCTTCCTGTGTGGAACACAGGGATGAGCTCTGCTGAGCAAGGCAGTGTGACTGGCATGAAGCAGCAAAGGGCTGGCCTCATGAAGGACAGGTTTTGAAGCTGAGGAAGAAGGGCAGAAGATGGATTAAAACAATTATGCTCGTTGGAGAGCAGAGGTTTAAGTGAGATGGAGGGTGGTGTTTGTGAGAAGCAGAACAGCTCAAAAAGGAGGGACATCAATGCCAAAATCTTGCAAATCAATACACAGAAAGTAGCTGAGGAAACGGACACTGAGCGATAAAAGTGCCTAGCTACAGTGACACGGATGGAGCTGTCTTCATTTTACACCACTCAGAGGTAAGTACACTTTAGAAAGAGAAGGGGAAAAAAAGGAACCAGAAATGAGCCAGTGAAAAAAAAAAGCCACTTGGAGCTGTAGCCAATGCCAAAACACTCAAGTAGGCAGAGGATCAAATCCAGCTCCCACTGAGGTCAACAAAGATTTCCATTAACTGCAAGGTACACTGCATCGGGCCCTCTGCTTCAGATTGTTTCCTTTTCACGAGGCCAAGCGCTGTCAGCCGCAGTATGGGTTGAGAAACTTGGCTGCTAGCTGTGCTCTGCTGCCCCACAGCAGCTGCCAGGCCCACGGAGAAACAGCAGCCACTGGCAGCGTGCACAGAAATCACAAGAGAACAGAGCGCTCCCAGCCCCAACTCATTCTCTGTATTCCCTTTGGAGGATTCAAACATCTCTCTGTGCAGGGCTTTTATGGACCTTTTTGCTTCTAGACATCACCAAGTGTTGATGAAAAAATCAGCCAGAAAAAGTAAAGGTGAAGAGCTACAGGGGGAAAAAAGTGCATTTACAATTAACTCTAACACTGTAATTAATGTAACAGCGGCAATATTCAAATGAGGTTTCAGTGATCAACCATGGCTGGGGACAGATCTAATAGTAAACCAAAGTCATTGTATGAACCACAAAACAGACTGAGGAAACTGCAGGATCCCAAATTTGTGGACTCAAATAAAAAACAAGGGGAGGGTGGAGTTCTCCAGCTAATTCCTACAGTGGGCTATCTAAACCCGACTGCTGCATGGTCCACATGCTCTGTTATTTCCCCAGTCCTGCACTGGTTGATGGCAACTTTCCAACAGATTTCAAGATTTTGCTAGAAGGAAGACCACCTTTGAGCTCAGATACTCAATAGGAAAAATCCTTGTTTGATGGTAAACAGATATCTGGATGTGTGCACATAAAAGATTTCATCTCACTCTGTGCTCTGCAGGCAGTGTGAAAGGCTTTCCCCATTTTACCCTCCCGCCTGGCTGCACTCCACCAGCATTGGCAGAGATTCGCGTTCTTGCTGTACTACAGGGTTGTCCAGCAACATTTTTCATTCAGAAAGCTCCTCGTTGCCAAGATGTATTTATCATCCAAGTGAAGATTGCACAAGAGGTTACAATAAGTAAGACTTTTTCCCAAGAACATTGTGTCTGAAGGAGACAATAGGTCCTCCAAAATTTGGCAAGGGTAATTAATTGCTAACAACAACAAAAATTAATTACTTGCTTTCCATTCACTAAGAAGGATGGGTGACAGATGCAGGAAACAGATACAGGTTCCCTGCAGAAGGGAAAAAAATAAAGCTCATGCCAAAAGAGATGGTCCAGCATTGATTACAAGCCCTTCTGCGATAGCCCTCCCATTGTAGGACTTCTCATTCATGATTTTAAACATGCAAAACCCAAGCAGTTCAGGAAACAATGTGTACAATATACTCTATCAGAACTGCTGCAGCCCCACAGAACAGTGAAACCTATTTTGCAATATTCTTCCTCTGTAATTATTCTCTAGTTGGACACTTCATCCGATTTTGTACTCTTCTTTTGTTTTGTTTTTGTTTTCAGGTTGCTAACATCGGGGGCTAAATTTTGCACATAAATTCCCATGCCTACCATAACCTTGATTAAAATATTCTAGCTACATAATTAAGATATTATCCTGAGTATCATTAGTGCTTTTCAGTTTTAGTGCATTAAAAAAGCAGGAGGAAATTAGCAGAGACAGAAACCTTCTGAGTGCTGCAGCATCACTTAGTCCATTCTGAAACTAATGGACATCTACCCCCATGATTCATTAAGGGCAGTGTGCCCCCACTGCTCTTACGAACTCCTCCAAAGCAATCCTGCTTAGTAGTAATAAACCTCTCTCTCAGCCTAAAATATGCAGGGTCAGTTTATTGCCTCTGATTTGAGTTTTGATTGTCTTCTCACAGCAGTTCTGCTGTTACCTGCACAATGAGCCATTTCATCCTAAGGGATTCTCACAGCTTCCCCTCCAGGGCTGAATTGGTTTTCTTTCTTAAATAGGAATTTCGTTCCCTTTATTGGTGCAGTAGCCCATCTCTGTGTATCAAGAAAGATCAGACAGGATCTTGATAAGATTGACACGATTTTGATATGAGCTGCACACACCATTCTTGATGATATGCCAACAGTGGTGGAAAAGTCATCCTTGTGGTAAAGTCACTGGGGGCTTTAATCCTGGCTTTTAGTCCCTGCTTACAGCATTTCTACCATTTGTGCTCCTGAATTATTTTCAATTCTGCTAGCACTCCAGCTCTGAAGGTCATCCATTCTTTTGGCTGGATGCTCTAGCTCTGCTTTGCACTGACTATGCATTCCCATCTCACATTGTCAGAGTCTTCCTTCCTTTTTTTTCCCCTCATACCAGGCTTACCAGGGTTAAAGTATGCAGGGGAGACACCCTGTAGCACCTAACTGGGCAGGCAGAAAAATAATATAGACATATGACAAAATGTAAGACTCACTAAATTAAATCCCATCAATGTATGAAAAAAATACATGACGGTAAATTAGGAAGAGGGAATTTCAGATAAGGAACAACATCAACCAGTCAGTTTTAATACACATTTTCAAGGGATATTCTCAGAACTAACAAAGGGAGTATGTGCAAAAGACAGAGGGAGGATTTTGTAAATTATACAGTGCTCTGGTAAATGCCCTATCAGAAGAAACACAAATAAAAATAAATCTAATGCGACAGCCATTGCTATGCCACTGCTCATTCTGTTTGCCTTCCGACACTTTTAGTTCTTATTTAGCCAGTCACCTACAGAAGATTGGTATATTTACTACTCTCTTTGTACAGCATCCAGTACAATAGGGTCCTTTATAACCCCATAGGATTATTGTTTTGTTTATGGCAGCAGGATAACTTATGGTTAAAGTAAAGCAATTAAATCCAGGCCAAAATATGCAACTTGGAGTACTAGGCAAAAAAAGATGCTGAAGTGTCAATCCTACTGGGTCCCAGCACAGAAAGCCTTTGTATCGTGACCACCACAAACCAATTCTGAAATAAATCACCTTAATCCTCAAAGCCACAGAATATGGCAGATTCCCCAGAATCACTATGGTTGCAAAAGTCCCTCCAAGATCATAGAGTCCAACTTTTGACTGAACTTCACCACGTCACCTAGACCCAGGGACAGTGACTCCAGCGCCTCTCCCTGGGCAGTCCACTCCAATGCTTAATCACCCTTTCTGTGAATAAGTTCTTCCTGATATTCCTTCCATAGCTATATTTGCTATTGCTATGGAAAGAATCAGACAAAGTAAAACAAAAGTAAACAGATCATCTGGTTACTTACAAAACCGTTCTTTTGGTGATCAAAGTGTTTCTAGTATCTTTAAGGATTTAAACCAACTCTGGATGGTTAAAAATCGAACAAATGAACCAGACAAGTGATACCAATATTTGAAATCTATCACTTTAGTTTTTGTATTTTATTAGCCCTGAGCGTATTTTACCTGTCTAGAGTGAATACAAAGTTCTCTCACAAGTATCACAGAAAAGATTTGCTACTGTTTTTTGCCAGCTGTTTCTCCTTAAGTTGATGACTAATCAAAGCTATTTAAGTTCTTCCAAGACAAGAAAAAGTGCTATATAAATTTAGCAGCAGGGTGCTTATAAAGAACAGCTACCATAACACCTTCACCAACTTATAAAGGATAAAAGAGGAAGAAAAACAGAGTTGAGAACAGCAACTGGAAATATGACATAACTTCTTGTCAGATGCCTCAAAAGGTTATATCAAAATACTTTTTAAAGGTTATATTAAAATACAGTTATATCTAAATACTTTTTAACACTGTGCAACTTATACTACCTAGCAGCACAAGACCTCTTTTCTTTTTCTTTCCTTGTATTTGTTTGTTCTTTTAACTAAGCCTGTATATTCCATTCCCCCACCACAGCTCATTCCAAGACACACTGTGTTTGGCCATGGGCACTTCACAGGGGACATCTCTCATTTTACACTACAGTCCTTGTGTTCCACGAGTTGTTCAAATATGGCTCTTCCCCTGAAAAGGAGAGATATGAACTTCAGGCTATAAGCCAATCCACAGTCCCAAAGTTAAGACATTTGGAAATAAACCAAGCACGGCTGCTCAACATATTTCCAAACAAATGCCTGTAAAACGAAGGAAATATTTATAACAATGCATCTCCAGACAAAGAGCACATACGTAAACACTTCAATAAGCTCTGATGAACTATTCAAGAGCTGCAATCTCTGTTAATCTCTGTTTAAAGAGAAAACACACGCGCACTGCAATGCCCATTCTCAAGTCCAATCAGAAAATTTCATCAGACAACTCCTGCTCATGTCCCAGAGTGTATGTACCGACACATATACAGGTATTACATAATGTGTGCACATCTGTGTAGATGATTTCTTTTAAACTAATCTAATTTCAAGTGAGCCCCCTAAAAGCAATATGTAAAAATTAAAGAGACTCTTATTTGTATCATCAGTGAGATAAAATGAGCAATTTAATTATGTTTACGTATGCATTTATTGTAGCGTTTCTGGAAGCACATCAGGCATTCTGGAAAAGGTTTGGAAAGGGGGAGGCTGAAGGGGGGGGAATTTGGAAAGTGGAAGAGGTCCTGCTCCAGGCAACAAAGCTGCACTCTGCACAAAGCTTAAGTGCCATGAAAGAACAAACAGGAGAGTAAAGAGAGACCACAACATTAAGAACAACAATAAAGTGAGTGAAAATAACTAAGAGTAACCACAAATAACACTTCTCTTTTTTGCCTTTCTTTGAAGTAGTCTGGAAAGAAAAAACAAACCTGAGCTGCTCTCTTCCAGCCAGGACACAGTCATGAGAAGAAGGGGAGCAGGGCGCAGACAGCTTTATGGAAGCAACTTAATAGATAGACCTGAGGAACAGTGACAAATAATCCTGTTCTCCTTGTCCACACCAGCCTTGGAAAAAGCACATCTGTGTCTGAAAAGGTGATGGCACAAGCCATCTTGTTTCCCCAGATACCTGGTGAGGAGAGTGATACTGCAAACATCCAAGATCCATGGCGATTTGCTGCCTACCTCAAAGGCTCTAATGCCCCTTTCCAAAGGCACCTGCTTGCTCCCCCAGCTTTTCAAAGAGTAGACACTCCTGGCCATATACAGCCAACAGTAACAGGCAATAGCAGTAGTTCCCTTAGAACTACTATAGAAAATTCCCCTTCTGGAAAATACACTGCTTCAGATCCCATAGCAGCAGAGAATTGCAAGGAGCAAGCACGCAGCATTCCATTTTGAACACATGTAGTACTTGAGGACTATCTGTATTCCAAAATTCACAGGGGTCAGGTTCACATTAATGATAGAATAAAGGAGGGGAGAAAAATGTGTATTTGTACATCTGCAGTGCTCGAATTATCTCCAAACTGCACAAAATCCTTTCTACTATGATGGCACCCCAAAGCCTTCTGCACTGTGCTGAACCCTACACAGACACAAGAGAAGAATCCTATTTTGAAAATAATTTCTAATTTAAAACAGAACAAACAATTGTACACACAGCCATAACTGTTCCTCATTACTGTTTAAGTATGCTCATTGGAGAGCTATTTAAACTATTTAGAGTTCAAGTCTAACCAAATGACCCATGTCAGGTCCATCAACAGACAGAAAGTTGGACAAATCTCTCCTAATCCTTCCTTAGCACTGGAGCAGGAGCACTATTATGCACTAATTCAGAAACCTTACAGTGAGGCAAACCATGTTATAAGCAGCATTAACAAATTACTGCAGTGGCAGGTTTACATTACAGAGCAGCATGGAAGAGCTTTGCTTACTTCATGCACGAGTGAACGCACATGCACACATGTGCAACTGTACACATAACCGTTTCTCAAAGATCCTATTTTACTTCCCTGAAATCCTCTCACTTTGGTTGCAGAAACAGGGAACTTCCCATCCTCTGGACACAGTCTGCAGCAGTTTCAGCCTGGACTCCAGTTGACTTCTGTCTGGCAGCCACTGCAGTGGCACAGTATTCTGTCACATAGTGCTTCAGCCACATGCCCTGCATTAACCAGTGTGGCTTAGGAGCCCCTCTTGATCCCACAGGGCAAGGCACAGCACCATTCATGACACCTTTAATATTGCAAAGGTAAGGTATATCCTACAACAGCTTTTGAACCCCGAGGAAAAGGAAACAGAGGACAATTAGTAAACAAATTCAAGTATAAGCTTATGAGTTGTCTCAAACCAAGCACCAATATAATCTCCTGTAATGTTCACTCAACCCCCCCTTCCAGGTTCCTGATCATGTTTTTTAATAACTAGGGGTGTGATCACACTCATCATCCCCTTTTCATACCAAGCCAAAGACTGGGCAAACTCTGAAGCTTACAACTGCAACTCAAAGAATAAGAGTAATCTATCTGGTAGAAAGCAAATCCTTTCTACATGGCACAGAAGTCCAAGCCAGCGGAGAGTATTTTACTGAGCCTCTGACTTTTGTGTTACTAAAGTGTTGAATGCCCCACCTCTCATCTCCCTGTCTTCTCTTTTCTTTGTCCTATCAGTAAAACAGTTGAGTTGGCGTAAAGAGAAGCAAACAACCCTTTCAGCAGCAGCACTGAGCAGCAGAGTTTGGCAAAAGCTAACAGCAGACAATATCAGGTGTTACAGCCTTTATAACGAGGAGGAAGGTATGCACTGGGCAAGGATCTTCAAATTTTGTTTGAAACTGGACTGGCATGGTTTACATCCAGAAACTCAATTTAAGGACAGCATTCATCTTGAAAAGACAAGAACAGTAACATGCACAGGAACTGTTTTATCACTTTTTCATAAAGCACACTGAAGTAATTAGCAGAGCAGGAAAGGTGCTGGGCATGTCACCAATGCAATCAGAAAGTTTTCCCACCCAAGAGAATGAGTAGACTTCAGCCAGACTAATTCCTCCACTTTTGCCCTCGTCTGACTCAGCCTAATGAAACACGCAAATTTGGCCAACAGTGCTAATATTAATATCAATGCAAGTGTTAATTTGAGGATATTAATAACACTGCAACACCCAGCAAGGAACCTACACAACTTCCTGGGAAAAAAAAATCATAGGAAGCCACCTTCAGGAGTTTATTGATTCCACTGGAATCTCACAAATTCTTAGAACATAGCAAAGAGCCTTGCTCAGAAGGCATATTCAAAGTTGAGGTAGAATTGAGCTCAGCCCCGAGGGAAAGGTGTAGAACACAGCAGACCAACACCACTGTTTCCAGAAAGGTGCTCCAGGACAGCTTCACTGCCAACTGTGGGCCAGGATCCTCATGTATCAAATCTGGCCATGAGTCCAGATGAGGGTCTACACTCAAGGTGTGCAATCTTAAAAACCAAAACCCCACCCATTCCTGGTACAATTCATCTTAAATCACTAAATACATTAAGATGGCAAATTCCCACCAAAGCAGCACATTGCTGTGCAAAGGCCAGCTGTTAGTGAAGTCTATTATTGGAAGTGGGCTCTCTCATGTTCTCTCTCTCTCAGGTGGGATATTTTGTGGTACTGCTGTTTACACACATTAGCAACCAGGGCGTATTTGCTGCAAGATCAGCAGGCCATCCATGCTGTCCTCTAGACCTTCTCTTCACATCCTGAGCTGTGAGAATGACAGCATGACCCCTTCCTGCAACCACACATATCATCTTTTTTAAAAATTATTATTATTTTCTTTTTTGTTGTTGTTGGAGACAGCAGTTTCTTACTCCATCAGGGTGAGTAAATCAAACTGGATAGAATAGCAGTTCAGCGAAGGTTTCATGATGAGCTTATTCCCCTTCATTAGCAGCAAGTGATGTGTTTGCTAATTTTATTGCTCACGCATTAGCGAAAAATGCATTTGGCTGGCATTACATTTACAATAATGCTATTCATATATCAAAGCATTTCTTTTCAGTGGCCAAAGACACCAAGACGAGGGCTTCCCATTGCCCTTCCTTTTACTAAAATGATACATATATATTGAGTTACCTAGAACACAGGATTTTCACAGATATTCACAGACTTCGCAAATTATTTCTTAGACAAATACAACACGAGGAACTTGTAAACTGGGTATTTAGGCTCAGCAAGATGAGTTATGAAGTTTGCTGTCCAGGAATAAAGCCCCAAAGCATAGAAAAGAATTGTGTCAAAGACTGGAAGAGTTTTTTTGTGCTGCCAGAGACAGCTGTTACCCACAAAGTTACATGGTGCTGCAAATTTGCAATGCATTAGTACTGTTTATTGCATTCCTCCATATTCAACTCTATGAATTGAATTTTGCACCTATTCCTGTTAACAGTGCCTCTGTCATTTTAACTGGGCACTACCTACTTAAGGCATTACAAATTTTCTTTTACTTTGTAAAATTTTAACATTTAAGAGCAATATTCCTCTACCTGATTTTCCCTGCAACATTATAGGGTGGTTTATTAAGTTTTAGACCACTAAAACTTTGAATCATTGTTTTAAAGCCTCCAAGGCACGGAAAACTCAAGTGAAGACAGCAAAATTAAGCTGCCCATTCATATTCAAAGTTAAATACTAACAACTTTTCAAACCAGATTCCAGCATATTCCTGATATGGCCTTTAGAAGCTTATGAGAGTTTGGCTTCCTGAATTTTTCTTTGGGGAGTACTTTAAAAGAACTTATAAAACCTCCAGGATATCTGGTTGGAATGCATTACCAGTGAACTGTTCTCTCCTTTGAGGATTCGTACCACAATGGGACCCCAGCTGACATCAAGCAGTAATGCAGAGTCTAAAAGAAAGAATGCATCTGAGAAATACAGCTCTACTGTGAGACAAATTGAGGCTACTTTCTCTCTCAGCCTCCCATTGCAACACAGCACACCTCACGTGACTGAAGAAACATCTGGGTTTTATCTTGAGATAAGATTCCTAATATTTTCCTGTAGAGACAGAATGCAAGTGCTGTGCAAGGCAACTTGCCGTGTTTATTGTTCAGAGTAGGAAGAGGCAAAACTTTTACATAAAAGACTATTTAAAAACATTTTCTTGGCATTTTGAATTTTATGTGTTGATTGTAATGCTATCTTTCTTTTCTCCCCACCCCCTCCCCTACAAATTCTCATTCAAAAATATAAAAAGGCATTCCTTCCGTTTTTAACATTATAAAATCAATATGCTCAATCCTATAATGCAATATACACTGCAGCACTAGGGATCTCATTAGACATTTTCCAGAAGCAGCTCTTGACTTGGCTTCATTAACTCAATCAAATACATTCATATAACCACAGCTCCAAAAGTAAGAACTGCTAAACAGCATGGACTGCCATTTAATGATTTTCAAGGCTACAAATATCTCTTTGTACTATACTAAATACTTTATAGGACTCAAAGTTATCATAGCTTTCTGCAGTTGACAAGATAAAACTCTCAAATCTACCAGTGCTAGATGCAGAAAAAGAGAAAGAAAAAAAGAAACTCTCAGCTGGAAAAAATATCTTAAGGTCCAGCTTTTTACATGTAAAACAGCTGCAGCAAAATTATTCACATTCTTAGCACATAGCTGACCAGGACAAGATTCCACTGAGAGGTAAACAATTCCCCCAAGAGAGCAGCTGCATCTTCTTCAGATCAGGAGCTACTGCAGGGAGGGAAAAATGCCCACTGAGGTCTCCAAAACTGATAAGAAGCATGAAGGAAAGACTACCTGTGCTCTGAGATAACGCTTCACTCCACTGCTCTTTTACTGTGCTCCATGAGAATAGAGAAGTGTAGAAGTAAGTAGACAAATAAATAAAGAAACTAAAAATAAATTGAAGGACACTTTAATTAGTGTCCTACAGGAACCCTGTAAGCAGGAATTCAAGTCCAGTTCAACACAAAAGAGTAGGGCATAAATATTAGCTAGTGTTGAACAGAACTGAAAAGAACTGAAACAACTGTCATCCAGCTTTTCTTTTATTGCGCAATTATTTTCAAAAGTATACACAAAAATATAAAACTATTTCTTTCTAAGTTTTCACATTAGCTCTGAAATTGTCCTTTTTTAAAATAGCTTTTCTTTCCTTAATGGTATCTTTACTCAGTTCACCTCCATGTTACTTCTGATGGCTACCAGCCAAGTGGCACACTTTAATAGTCAAGACACACAGTCCTGAAGAAGCCTCTTTCTCGCTCTGCTCCATTTACGTGCAAAAACTGTGAGATGTATTTTAAGCTGTTGCAAAAAAAATAAATCCTCAGGGAAGATTCTCCTCAATGCCATCCCCTCCTTAACATTACTATATTCTCACAAACTTGTCACAATGAAATCAGCATAGCAGTGTAGAAAACAACCACCATCAATACTTTTAGCATTCATAGCTTACTATTCACATATCTGTTCTAGCTGCAAGTGTGCTGGCAGAAAACCATTTCTGTCTTGTCCCTGGCTGCCTGTCACTTCTCCCTGTGCCGGAGGTAGCGCCTGCTTCCCTCTTGCCTGATCCCACTTGCCACCAGAGCCAGCTGGGTTAGCACAGACCTGTGATTCAGCTGCTGAAGCATTTTGCTTCAAGACAGCTAACAGGGTTAAGTCCAGCAGCAGCTCAGCTGGGGCAGTAAGACCTCAGCGAGAGGAGGAGTAAGATAACACAGCAGCGAGCAGATGGCCCTCTCTGGAGCGCAGCTGGAAGGATGAGAACATGTGAGTGCAAGGCTGAGCTTTCTCTCGGCGTTTCCTCTTGGTGGAGGTTGAAAGCCAAGGCAGCTGCCACCCCTCTCAACTTCTCTGCTGCTTTCTGTGCCTTCTCCCTCTCGTACCCCTCAACTGTGCTCGTGTCCCTCCCATCATCCCCAAAGTTATTTTTAACCCGGATCACTTCTCTGATCAGTCACTGCTCAGCTCCACAAACACTGTGCTGGCACAGCTTGCAAGAATGAACTGGGAAGAAACAAGAGGGAAGACGCAGCAACAACAAAAGCTGCTCTCCTGGAGCTCCAGCCCAGGAGTCTCCTCTACTTCCTTCACACCAGCCTACAAACTTCCCAGGTGAAGGAGATATGCTTGTGATATCTCAAACCATAAGATTTTTCTTTTCTTTTCGTCTCTGTGCTGCATTAAGAAAGATTGTAATTGCCGTATTTTGTATGTAGTTATCACACCAAGTATAACAAGCTAATCCCTCCCTTACTTGTGCAGTTGTCACCTAGTATTTAAAGGCAAAACTAGGACATTTTTCAGAAATACATTTGATCATTTAAAAATATATAGCCAAGGGGAAACAGTCTTACATGACAGGCTATAAATCAACATGTTAGACAAGTAATTTTAAACCACAGAAGAAAAAAAAAATCCCACTGTATCAAGCCAATAAAAACCCTCTAACGCTCTAGAATATATTGGACCTATTCCACAACAACTATATTTCATAAAAAAATACAGTATTTTGAACTCCAGAGAAATCTGAACCTGATTAAACTGAAACAAAGGAGAGGGAGGAAAGCAGAGCAGAGGACATGATTCTACTCATCCTCCCTTCACAACTGAAGTCCAAGGAGGAAGTTTGAGAAGGTTCAAACAGACACACTCTCTTTAATAAGTCACTTAGTGTTGATGCATTTACTTAGTATTGACACATTTGCTTAGTAGTTCCCAGTAATGCTGCCAGAAGATCAGTATTTTTCGCCTCTCTCCTTCAAGCCTTCAGACTTCTAGGAGACTCTTATTTTCCAACGCTTTCAACCTATATAATTTGATAGGAGAACTGCCAATTGTTTTTCACGTTTCATTATTACTATTAAGTTCAGTACTTGGTCCAGTATCATTTTGGTAAATGTTTACTGATGACACAAAGCTGGGAGGAGTGGCCGATACCCCAGAGGTCTGTGCCGCCCTTCAGCAGGGCCTGGAGAGGTTGAAGAGATGGGCAGAGAGGAACCTCCTGGAATTCCACAAAGCCAAATGCAGAGTTCTGCGCCTGGGAAGGAATAACCCCAGGCACCAGCACAGGCTGGGGCTGACCTGCTGGAAAGCAGCTCTGCAGAGAAGGACCTGCGGGGGTCCTGGTGGACAACAAGCTGAGCCAGCAGTGTCCTCATGGCTGAGAAGGCCAGAGGGATCCTGGGGTGCCTTGGGAAGAGCAGTGCCACATCTGAGTGGCTGTGCCCAGTCCAGTGCTGTGTCCAATTCTGGGCTCCTCAGCACAAGAAAGACACAGAGCTCCTGGAGGGGGTCCAGCAGAGGGTTACAGAGATGATCAAGGTACTGACACATCTCTCGGAGTAGAGACTGAGGGAGCTGGGCTGCTCAACCTTGAGAAAACAGAGAGGACCTCAACAATATATACAAATCTATAAAGGGAGGGTGTCAAGAGGATGGATCCAGTTTCTTCCTAGTAGTGCCAAGCAATAGGACCAGAGACAACAGGCAGAAATGGATGCACAGAAGTCGCACTTGAGCATAAGGAGGAACTACTTTACTGTGTGGGTAACTGAGCACTGGAACAGACTGCCCAGAGAAGTTGTGGAGTCTCCCTCACTGGAGATATTCAAGAACTGTCTGTGGTCCCATCCAACCTGACTCATCCTGTGGCTCTGTAATTCTTATCATCATCATCATCATTATTATTATTATTATTATTAGTACAGTCCATCCTCAGTTGCATGAATACTATTTAAAGACAGCAGTGTTTCTTCTAACATCTTTAAGGATACAAAATATTAAGAAACAAAAATAGACCTTTCTTTCTTGAGGAAATATATCCTTAAAATTGAGGTCTACAGCAAAACCACACTGAGCAATATTCTTCTTGAGTATTTCAGAGATAGAATGAAAACTGGTCCATGCTTTAATGGGGTACCACTAGCACTAACAGGCACAGCACTACATTGGGAAGGAGGATTCATGAGACAGAGTTCCAGAAACTAAGACTCAACAATGTGCAGAATGTCTTGATTTCTACAAGAAGCAAAAATAATTCAGTTTCTCCGTACCTGTTTGACAAAGCTGCCAAAGGTAAGGACATAGGCCTGGTTAGGCAATCAAGTTTCAACTTCCTAAACTTGCTCCCAGAGAACTGGGTGGAGACAGTCCTCCTACTGACTGCTAACTCTGGAGCATGTTGCCAAGTACTGTTAAATATCTCCCTGCATCACACCACACTGCAGGTTCATGTTTGTGTTTGCATCCTTCAAGCAAGCCAAGCACAAAACAAAGCTAAGCCTCCATGGCAATGATACATGAAGACAGTCCCCTGTATTTCGAAGATCAGATTCAGTCTACACTGAGAGGTCATCTTGGAGTACTTTCTACAGCTCCAGAGAGATGGTCTTCCCTCACTTCCACTTGGGCTTCCAGCTGTGTGCACACTGCCTTGGACAGTGCTGTGAGATGCAGAACCACAGATCAGTGACTCCTGAACAGCAGTGCTCAAGCAGTGCTTCCAAGGCCAACATCTGTTTCCTCTAACAGGCATTTTAACTGTTGGTTCCTCTTCTTCAAGGCATCCATCCACATTTAAAATTGTTGGCATTATGGTTAATAACTTTTAATCAAGCTCTCCAGCATCTGCCACCACCTTCTGAGACTAACCACAGAGGCCAATGTCAGGCAGGTTCAGAAATATGTGCATACATACACACACACACACACACACACACACACACACACACATATAAAACTATGTGTGAAATCCTGAATTCAGAGGCATGTTTTTCCACAAGTGAAATGTGTAGGATTTATGTTTCATAACATGCAATAGCTGAGATTGTTGGAACTATCCAAAGTACTGCCTTACAAAAGAAAATAGTAATACAGCCATACCAGTTCCATATGTAGCCCATTACTTGAGTGACTATAATGATCCTTGTATATCAATTTTAATAGTCAGTTTTCAACTTGCAGCTTTTCTCTGCAAACATTTAGAGCCAGGAAACTAGAACAGACATACCCCAAACTGTAATAATCTGACAGCCTAAATTTTAAATAGGATCTATGCACTCACTAAAAGACAAATGAGCTTTCAATGAATATTAAAATGCTCCTATCTAAGCAATCTCTCCGCCAAGTGATTCTGCATTCCTTCCAACCCGAAGCAAATGGACTGGGACATCCCACCAGCTGACTACTCATTTAATCCTGCCCTGACCATTCAGCCCTTTTTGCAGTACAGCCTCAAGGTCTCCTCTTGTAGAATGTTAAATAAGCAGATAGTAAGAACAACAGAGACATCGATGCAAAAAATAAAACCACTAGCACCATTATACTTTCATCTTTTCTGCATTGCAGCCTTCTTATGTCTCTACTTTAGAAAGACCTGTCTATCTTGTCATGTCTTCTAGGTAGAGACCTCATTTTTTACAATGATGTCGCACCAAACAGCTTTACTCTAATGTCAGGGTGAAATGGTGGCTTTTTATTTGATTATCACTGCAATGCAAATGTGAAATCCAAAGTGAATAGTAAAACTCTTGCTAGCCATTTACACTATGGCTATATATCCCACATATTGGCCATATCACATGGAGGTTTTATCAGTTTCTAACATGCAGGTCATAAACCAAAGATCATGTTCTGTTGAGAAAGGTGTGATCACTTTTTAAAAAGTGTCATTACAAATGCTTGGAAAATCCTGTGAACGCTGACATAATTTAAAGAAGAGGGAAAATACCAGGTATGCTACAAGTTACAGGAATATCTTAGCTGGTTATTATAACTGGTTATTCAGCCATCCTTGTAATCTGAAATCCAAGCTACCAATATTAAAGAGCTTTGAACATACTTCCATTTAAAGCCAAAATCTGGACCAAACCCTAAGTCTAAGTAAATGGACTTAGCATGTGTGTGTGTACTGGTGAAACAGGAGGGCTCTTTTATTGCTCAAAATAGGCAGCAAAACTCTGGCCTGATGAAATCACTAGGAATTGTACAGCTGATTCTAGTGAGGGAAGAAATTCAGCTAAAGAATCTTCATATTCTAGTATGGTGGGGCTGGGGATACGTTCCCGCTCTATTTGTATAGTCGATCTAAAATCCCAAACACACTGCTCTTCTTTCACACAACTTTCTCATCTCACTGCATTCTGCACTGCTGTGCTCACACAACAGAAGGGCTCTGAGCAGATTGTGCAGGCAAAAACTTCACTTTTTGTCTTCTGACCCAAGTAACCAAGGTGGACCGGACCCCCTGTTGTTGCAGGTGGGGTCTGAGGAAAGTGGGACACTGTTACTCAGTAGTTGATGAAATTAAAAGTCCTTCCCATCCCCCTGCAGAACTTCCTGCAATGCTCCCTACACTAAAAGTCATATAACACTACAAGCTGGATCACAGCTCAGTGCATTCCACTGCACTTTGTCACGCTTCCCTGACGGATACTATGCCAAAAACTACTAGCTTTAACAGTTCTCTGGTGAATAAAAGAGCTTTTGCAACTCTGAAACAGAGCTGAGTTTCTAATTCATGTTAAATCTGCTTTTCTGTTCTGAAGGAACATTTTTAATGCTGCCTGTAATTCCCCTTCTGTGCTTTTTTTGCTTCTGCAGTGACTTTTGTGAAGCTAAAGGAAAAATTCAAGCTGACTAATTTTAAAAGCCTTAAAGAGACCTCTAAAATACGCCTGAAGGAAGTAAAAATATGTCCTAGCAAAATACAAAGATTAGAAAGATCCACATATTCATAAAAATCTAGAAATACATGGCAGTAAGATTCACAGACAACAAAATCCAAAGTACAGTTGCCAACTGAGCACAATCTTGGAATAATAAAAGATTGCTCTTGCAAACATCTTCTATTCAAATACTCTTGCAGTACAGAACTATGCCCTAAGAAACTTTCCTTTGTAATCTTTTATGCAAAGCTCATGCCTACAATTTACCAAAAGAACATGATAATGAGAAAACTGTAAAGCAAATGTAAGCACTCAACAGAATAAAATGCTCATCATGGAAATGCTTGACCCCTCTCCACAGCAGAATACCAGGATGATGCATGTGCACCCAAAAAAGGGATCCTGCCTCCCTCCAAGGCCAGTTAGCTTTGCTCAGCAGCTCGAGAACGGTTGCCGGCTCCAGCCCATTTTTGGAACAGTGGGTTTTCACTATCCAACCCCATCTCCAGGCTGACCTGGAAATGTGCCTGCCCTGATTTCTCCTGGCATAGGGAAATAATAAAGCTATTTTTACAAGAAAAGCAAATCCTTTATTTTCTCAAAAACAAGAACAACCATTGCAACAAGCACAGAAGCCAGGCATTTCGAATAGAGGAGGGTGTTACCTGAAAGTACAAAAAGCAATTAAACCTTGTGAACAGAGCATGTGGGCAGAATGAGGGGTTAAGCGTGACTTTAGCCAGGAAGCAAACAAAAAACTGAAAAGAAGGTGGGAAGGAGGAATGCACGGTATACCGGACTCTTAAATTTAGTAAGCTGAGAAGGTGGGGAAAGCACCTCTACAGAGAAGCCAGCTAGAGCCAGCAGCAGGCACACACTGGGGGAACTTGGGTGGGAACCCCACACTGCTCTCCCTGGTGTGCAGGGAACAGCTCAGGATCAGGCTGCCACTTTTTCCACCCTGCAGAGTGGAAGAGAAGGGCCTTCCCAACACCATGAGCATGATCTCTTCAAGCCAGATACTCCAGTTAAAACAAACCAGTTTGCTACTAATGGTTGAGCGCAGCACTACCACCTTTGAGACCCAACTGCCCTTCTCCCCCAGGTAAATGCCAAATATCATCCCCTGCTCACACATCCACTTCTTGTTTTTTTAGCAGGAACTTCATCCTTGTTATGCTTCCCATTGGCCATCATCGTCAGGTATCACTCTGCTGTCAGAGATTAAACCTCAACAGCAATACTTCCTCTATCCATTAGTTGTCATGGTCTGTGAGTCAAAAAGAAATAATAAAAATTTAAAAAAAAAAAAAAAAGAAAAAAAGAAGAGCCTCTTGTCAGACTGGGAAACCACAAAACTACTATGTCAATGTGGCAAAACAAACTAGCTCTCTGTTTAATGACAGGAGTTTCCCCAAATTAATGGGCTCAGCGGCTTGTGCGCAAGGAGGGCTCTGTGAGTTTGACCCAGGGCCTTGTCTTACGTTAGACAATGGTCCTGCTTCCCTAAGTTAATGGGGGAGAAGAAGAGAAGGAAGCTACATGCATGACAGCAACTAAGATAACTGGCCTGCCCCAGCTAGATGTAGATGCTGTGCTGATGCTGTGGCTCTTGCTGTTTGGCCTGTGTAGGGCAGCATGAAGACTGAGTTCCACTACACAATGGCGAGCCTGGGAGCACAAACCCTCCCAGTCAAAGCAAAGAAATGGCTCTTTGCAAAAAAAGCAAGAGATCCTGCTAAGCATGTAGCACTATTATTTGCCTAAAATAGTGCTCCTGGAGGTGCTGAACACATAGCAGGACACTGTGACCTTCCCAGCAATCTGGGAGAAGGCAGTTCTGCCTCCAAAGCAGAACTGTGTCCCAGACTCTCGAGACCTCCTGAGCAGTGGTGTTCCAGGCTCGGGGGACAACAGATTCTCCCCTGGCAGCAAATTTGAGTGCCCATTTCTGCCTGAGTGAGGAGCAGGACCTGTAACAGCAAGCTCTCAACCGCCATCAGTTTCTAATGCTTACAAATCACAGAAAAGCTCCTGGAAAAATCTGTTGCAAATGATTTTACAGAAAAAAGTAATACTGAAAAAAAAACTTTTTCTAGTTACTTTCATGTGGTTAAGAGCCCTGAAGGTTCACTTCTCAGCAAACAGAGAGATGAGGGGTGGGGAGAGGCACACTAACACAAATGAAATTTCTTGTGGTTTGCTTTTGAATTTGCTGGCACTTCCCAGTGAGGTCCTTTTGTAGTATGGGGATCTGGCCTGCCACGTGTCCTGGCTGACACTGATGACTTTTGCCCACTTGTAGACTCCTAGGCTCCAGGTCTTCAATCTGCATTGCTGAACACTGCACTGGCAGCTTCTCTCCACTATTTGCATGACTGCAACACAATACGTTTCACAAGTTCATCACAAAACACCTTCCACAAAGCACGCAATGGACACAGTGCTTGCACTAAAGAACATAATGAAAAGATTTTCTGAACAGGAAGGATGGCCAACATGCAAGAAATGATCACAGGAGAGGAGATGGAAGTGAGTTTGCAGCCTAGCAATTGCTGAAGCACCTGGAAGAAAAACTCCACCCTGCTCCAGCCAGCAGGTTGCTAACCATGTCTGGGCAGCAAAAATCACATGGGAAATCAGGATCATCTAAAATACAGGGATCATCTGAAACAGACTCAAACTCTGGTGGACAACCAGAGAAAATGGGCTCCACTGAGATGTGATGCATATCATTTAGAGCCAGGACAAAAGCAGCCCAACATGGAGTGAATTTATCTTGATTCAAAGGTCTCTGTTTTGACCACAACTTTTTATATTTTTAATTGGTACAACCAGAAATATATATATTTTTTTTTTAAAAATACTCTCCACACACAAATTAGTGTTTCAAAGGTTCCAATGACATTGACTGAACTGGATGTCTTGCATCTTTATCAGGCTGATGTCTGGCAGGATGGTGGAATGAGTACAGATACTGTGGCAATGTTGGAAGAAAAGCATGAATGGGACAAGTGGCTGGTTTAAGCACAGCCCATGAAGCCCTGACACTGAACGGAAGAAAAGATGCAGAAATGAAAACACACAGGTGTGCTGGCAAAGTCACATTACAGCTGCATCTCTAATTCTTTAACACATCACATCACATATGAAGGTCTGAAGTCTATAAAATAATAACTCCTTAGTAATTTGCAATTATTTTAAAAAATCAACTCTTTTAGGGTATTCAGATGGACACAGAGAAAGGTCTGTAGGTGTTGAATATTAGTCATTCAAACCAATGGACCAGAAAAAGCAATGCAGTAGCACCACAGGTAAAGAAAGGAAAGTATAGACTTGAATAGCCTGGAAGATAAGAACTGATAGTGGGAGAACAAAACAAAACAAAACAAACAAGAAGAGAACGAAGCTGCAAATCAGCAACAGTGATCTCTGAGTCTCTGCTGGCATTTTCTTCTGCTTTGAAATAACCCCCATCCAATAGATTCAAATAGTGGATAAAATCCAAATGTAGCCATATAAAGACTTTTATAGGAGTAATTTTACACTGCTAGTTCTCCTTCTAAAGTCAGTCTCTTTAAAGGGCAGAAGCTTAACCATATTATCACCCAGTAGCAGCAGTCTTCTTTCGAGCATTTTATGCAGGTGAGGTGCAGGACCCTGCACCTTTGCATTAAATGACTAATTTACAAATCTTGCATTAGGGTAATGAAGGATACAGAAAAGGAGGATAACAAAGGGTATAGGGAATAAAATGCATATATAAATTTAGAAATATAGAAAAAATTGCAAAATGCTTGGTCACTCAAGCAGTATACATTTAAATCTCACAATTTTCCCAATTCCCTCTGCTTGTATTTCCCCAAGTGCGTGAGTGTGTGTGTCACAGTAAGTTTCACACATGCACACATACACTGATAACAAAGCAGCAGCACAGAACAGTTATTTTCACAGACTGTCCTTGCCACAGCCAATACCTGATTCACGAAGTTACATGTACACAGTGTTCTTTGGCTTCAGCCTTCTGAAAATTAACTGACCTGGAAATAATTTTTTAAAGTATTTTCATATCCTCTCTCATTCTTTACATCCTTCGCCTCCCTAGGGAAATATTTTTAATTACTTGGATTCACTCAAAATGAAGAGCACAAGTTTCGAAACAGGAAAAATCCATCTCTTACACTGCAGGGAAGCAGAACATAGCCTCAAACATCAGAATATTGTTTCTTAGACTGAGAAAGAAATCTTCAATGCAGTACCAAATCCTGTGGATTAAACAGCTGGTACTGTGCTGACACTGCAGTCATCCCAAAACATATATGCACACATGCATTGCTCATATGAAACCAAATTTCTATGTGTCAATTTGTAAACCAGAAGCTTCTGTGAACTGACAGTGACTGCCCAGACGGCAGGACAAGACCACTAGGAGCAAACCAGTTTTGCTGTGCTGCAGCTATAGTTGGGAGACCCCATCGAGATTAGAGCTGACAGAACCACCTCAACAGAAGCTGCCCAGTAACATAAAGTCAGAAAATATTTCTATCAGCAACAGTATTTTGGATGATGTGCTGCAGATGTGTAGAGCAGGCAGACAGCAAGAGTTTGACTAGCTTTCATCAGGCTTTTATTAAAGCACCTTCTGGAGATGAGAAATCGGGATCCCTCTCAAGCCTGGACAATATGAGACTGCTACCGCTAGGATAAGACCACAGACCACAATGCCACAGCAACTTCAGCCTCTAATTTGGTAATCAAAGGCATTGTTCAATTTAATTTTATTTTTTTCCCAAAAAGCTAGGGAATTATAAAACCTTAGAAATAAGGGCCAGCATTTCCCACTCTAAGCCTCAGCTCCAAGCAACATAAAAATGTCAGATCTAATCTACAAATACAATTAGGTAATGAAGGCATGAAAGAAGTTAAGATGTATGTCACATGCTACACATAGTCTACATAAGCTTAAAGCCCAAGTTAACACAAACATTTGTAGCTTTAAGCAAACAATGATCATATGTCTGTCCCTGCTTGATTTTCCTAGTGCAAACTGCATTTGTTCCAGCAGTACTCGATTGTGGAACATCTACTCTAGAGTAGCTATAGCCACAGGCAGCTTGTAATCCAGTCAGAATTCTTTCTGAGGTCAAAGAAAGGAAAACCTGGGTCTAACCAGCTGTTTCTTAAGAGTGATTCAAGGCAATGGTGGGGAATTAATGGACATATCCACTACATGAGAAAAACAGCAACTGGCACCAGCAAGTAAAAATATTTGAAGGGCTCATTCACATCTCTCCTCATCTATTTCAGACAGCACTGTATACAAGCATCTGCAAGTCACAGAGACAGGCACCACCCAAGGAGAAAAGAGTGCAAGTACTGGAGCCTGATTTATGGAAGGTTAGGGGACAAATGGACAACACACATGGGACATGGACATTCTACAGGAGTTGCCACCACAAACAGCTGCCAAGCAGAATTTGATGCTGGGCCCATGGGAGCACCAAAAAGCTGTGGTTTGCTTGAGATGGGGGTACAGCAAGAAAAAAATGAGGAAAAATGAATGTAACTGTATGTTATTTTATGTGTATTTGCTCATGCTTTAGGAAGAAAAACAACTAATTTTTAAAATATCACTCCACAGAAGTATGGCACATACCTGCATATCACATGAGTAGCAATGAATTTTTATTTTCTTGTACTGATATTCAATTAGCAGCTTTAAAATAAGCTTTTAATTAATTCAGTAACTACTAAAAAACATTCCTAGGTTGAATTGAGTTCTAAATGCACACCTTGACCTACCCCTAAAGACAGTAGCATGCAAAAGTCTTGTATCAAGTCCTTCTGCTGATATCTCACTAACTTTAAAAGTGTCATTCAGTTTCTTTAAGAAAGGAAAGAACGCCCACAGACAAGCAAATACACTCCACATCCCCCTCCCAATGCAGAGATGCTATTTTTTAGTCTCAATATAAAGATATAAAATCACATTGGTTCTTCTTGGATACAAGCTGAAAGAACAGCAGATTTAGGCTGAGGACAACATAAAAAATGCAAAAGGAACAGTTACACCCTACTACTATTGTGATATCAGCTTCCTGTTAGAATAATAATGGCAATCTTCACTTTTAGTCACAAGGACTTTTTATTCAGACACTGAAGTAAATGCTTATGCAGATTTTTTAGTGACTGTGAAGAAGTAATTTCCTTTCTCACTAAAAAAAAAAAAATAAATCCATAGCTCAAAATTCTACTGGCAATTAAATTTTAACAAATACAATCTAAATATCCAGTGCAAGTTAATCCTGTACCCTGTTAGCGCAAGATACAATTTTATATTTTTCTATTAACTGCTAAGCTCCTAGAATGTTTATCTGATATGAGAAATAGGAAATTTTAAGATAACTCAAGATTCACACTTATCTACAGCTGAAGTCTAGCATCTGATTCCTGTCCTGCAATTTCAAACACAATCCTACTACCAAGACATAATTTATTCTTTCGTTTGATGAAGAAGAAAAAAGGCTAACATGAATTAAGGGCAGTGTTTAAAATACTCTTGTTCAGTGCAATATTACTGCCCAGCTGCCAAATCTTGTATGCAAAGGAGAACATGCAATCATTTAGGACTGTTAATAAGTATTTCTCCCACCACAAAAACTCAAAGGAAAATACTTTTCTTCCTTCTGCAGGACAAGCATATTCCAAGCCATGCTCACACAGAGCAATACCAATACTGTGGGAGTTTTGTCATGACACAGAGAATCTGAGTATGCTCACTAAGCCAGTCATCAAGAAGTGACAGAAACATAGGAAAACTGGAGACAAGAAAGGGCTTGGGAGAGAAAGGTGTCAGAAGAGATCAGCTGAAGAGCAATCTCCACCTCTTGTTTTCAGCCCCTGGAAAGCTATGACTCACTTTTTTTTCTGAAGCAACTAAGAACTGAAATGACTTAAGTTGCTAACCTCAGGCACATTAGTGGGAAAACACATTCCATTACATGCTTTGATGGAAGAACACTGCATTATACTGGAAATTTCCCAGAAAGATTGAAACCAAAAGGGAGGTTAGAAAGAAAAAAGTGTAGGAAAAGGTTATGAAACAAGCCCTCAATACTTCTAGTAAAGAGAAGGCAGAGCGAACAAGTTACCTTAAAATGATGGATGCAAATGGAACACCCAAGAGACTGATGGCCTGAATTATCAGATCTATTTCAGTTGCTAAAATAAAATCTTTCTCCTGCATTCAGCAGTGAGTGCCCTCATTTGAACATCCCTTTTTTCCTCCCTGTAACCCAAAATACGTCTACAAGCAGCACAGCTTGTAATGACTTGCACCACATGAGCTCAGCTGGTCAGAGCATGGTGCTAACACCACCAAGGGCACAGGTTAGATCCCTGTGTGGGCTATTCACTTAAGGATTGGATTTGATGATCCTTGTGGATTCCTTCAAATTCAAAATATTCTGTGATCCTCACCTTTAACATACGTCCCACAGAACAGCCCAGGCAATCTTACAACAGCTCATTTCTCAGTCGTTTTTCATTGACCAAACAATCTGGACTGAAAACATCCAGAAGATGACTCAGATGTTCATCCTGGGGATTTTTGTAAATAGTTGGGCAGGCAAAACTCCTAACACGGGTAAAGTTTACTCAAACAAACACCAAATTTTGTTACAGGACAGGCCAATGTTATGAAATGAAATCTCTTATTTGCTATCACAAAATTTGCTGTCCTTCACCTTGAAGGCAATCTGTCCTTTTAGCCTTGTCCCCTTAACAAATACATCATAACAGCTATTTTACTACAGCAAAGCTTCAGCAAGTCTGGTATCAAAACAAAACTCCACACCGTATCTGCTTCCTGTCATCACTCCAATAATAGGGTGGAAGGTTCTGCTGCTCAGTAACACACTGCTCTGTGGCACGTGGATCACAGGTGGGCAAGCATGACCTACACAGAACAGAATACTGGCTCTACACGCCAAATGCAAAAAAGGATTTTTTGCCCCCAAGCTCTGTTTGGCAGAAGAGAATTTGGCTCACTTAAAGAACTGCAAATATTTGTTCACATTGAGAGACACACTTTATTCCCCATTCTCAAAACCTGAAACTGATCAGAACTCCCAAATCAGGGTAGAATCTTTGCCAAATAGGTTCAATAAAAAAAAGGTAAGCCACGATTGAAAGAATCCTGGAATGCAAAGTGGAATAAATTTAAAACAAAAAAAGCAACCTAACACCTTACCCCAGTTCTACAAACTGAATCTCATGAATTCAGCACAACACTGATGACAAGGTAGTCAACTTGACATTCTCACACACATTACACCACTGCACAGCCAACATTCCATATCCTTGAAAGATGTTACAATTAGTAATCAATGGACAAATCTCCCCCTTCAAATGTCCTGATACTGGCACGGGGAGTACATGTTTTACTGGAGATATTTATAAAAGCCTCTGGAGAAAATGAAGCATAAGAACTTCCCTGCCTCACATAATCATAGTTGTACAGCAGATAGCATGTTACTAGCAGTATGTAGCTTGTCAAAAATCCTAAAACGTGATTTTTTCTTAAAAACAGCTGCCCAAACAAATCATGTCTAGAAATCTTCGCCCAGAAAAGGCACCCTTTGCTCAAAGGAAAGTTTGCTCGAGGGGAAGAAAAAAAAACCCCACAAAAGTGACAAGTGTGGAACGTTCCACAGTTCGTCTAGAACTGCTGCAGCCCACTCTAAATTACAATGTCAGTGGCTGTTTATGCTTTAAGGAAGTACAGTAAGTACAGTAAAGCCCATTCAGGTTGCTGGAATGCCACTGATCACACACTCAATTGCATCTATTCATTAGAAACACTCAGTCCACAACAGCAGAACAGCAGCTGCATTTACCACCACACCCCAAACGCCACCCAGTTGCCCCAGGTGATTCCAGTGGTTTACCAGCCCACAGGACAGACCTCCACACTCTTGTCCCCCTGCAGGGGGGGAGCCCAAGGACTTTTACTTACTAAAGAATGGCATATTAAGTGTGGTTTCGGCTTCAAGCTTTTACAACGAAAAAGGTCTGGTCTTTCGCAGTCATGTTCTGTGAGTTACAAAACTATTTAGGTTGCACTAATTATTTTTGATTGAAACTCACTAAATATTACTGCTGAAAAGATGACTTAAGCAAACAACAGACAAGTTGCTCCATTTGTTTCAGAAAAACAATGACTAATTATGTGTGTTATTTTGTTTCTTATCTCTTAAAAAATGTAATCATAACTTCTTTCAGGTCAAGTTTAGGCAATCAGATTTCACTATAAAACTATAAACTACATAATGGCTGAAAAATAAATCTTTCTCTAAGGAAATAGGTGATTTAAAAAAAAATACTGGCAACCTCCTAACCAGTTTTTTGTAAAAAGTCTGTTTTCACATGTAACACCTGTACGATGACGGCAACTGAAAGACATGAGAATTTGATATTTGCTTTACAAATTACAGTGCATTTCATATACTTATTAAGTCTACTGATTGGTTTACAATCAACTTCCTGGCTGCATAGGGCTTTGACAGAGCAAGAGTAAAGTAACAAAATGTTATGCTTCCTTTTTATTTAATAAAACCAACTTCGACTTCATCTTAAAACTTAAGAGTCACTTTAGGCAGAACGGGGAGCCACAAACCCCAGTAAGCAACATCTCTTGCAGGTTGTTGTTAGAATCTATTCATGCTACAGATATGAAAGATGAATGGAGCTAGTAAGAGTATTAAATAGAAGTATCCTTTCCCTAGCCTCTAGAATCCTTTTCCTTTGCAACTGTCACTACCTCCCTTCACTCTTTCAAAAATCCTTATTGTGGCCTAATAAACAGACTGAAGAAGAATCCCGATCCTTGCATGGCATCCACCACAACATTGCCCACAAGGTTAGTGTTACTTTTCAGTGCTCCATCTGGAACACCAAAAAGCACCAGCCCAAATCCAGCTGGAAAATTGAGTTCCCGTACGATCAAACGGAGTGTTACAGCCCCCTACTCCTCCTTCACAGCTTCCTAGAATGCTCATGATTAGAGCTTCTTATGACAAACTGCCAGACACTTCAGATGCTTGCAGCTGCTGAACAGCTGATCTGTATCCCGTGAATCAGGACCAGGAGGGGTAAGACTTTATATTCTGCAGGCCTGCTCTAGTGGAAGGCTCAAGGAAAACCTTAGCTGTTCATGGACTGAAATCCTTAACCTCAGAAGGGCTGCTCCTGGCTTTTGAAAGGAGAAAGTTGGGTGTGGGCTTCAACGCTCATTTACCAACCTCACACGAGGATTGGGTTCAGAGGTAAATAAAAACCACTCCAAAGAAACGGAAGCTGCCTTCACTTCTCTGTTAAATCAGAGATCTGTTAGCTGCCTACAGGGCTACAGCTATCCACGTGGTAGGCATATAAAGGCTTTGATTCACAAGCCTTTACAAGGTTGGATTCCCCCTCACAAGGGACAGGGTAGCTTGGGACCACTGACAACACATCATGGTATGAAACAGTTCAGCATCTGACTCAGAACAGCTCAGGCATCAGGGGAAAAGAAGACTCTAGAGGTAGTACCCAGGTCTGTGACCTTACACCATGCCATCTCCAAGGTCAGATACCATCCACATCATCTCAAGAGGTTCTACCCATTCACACCCCTTCAGGACAGAGAATCTTCATGTGGTCTAGACTCACACCAGGAAGCTCAGTGCTTTTATTTACAGGATTCCAGTCCTGAAACCTCGTTTTGGACTCTAGCCAAATGCAATCCTGATTAAGGGTGCCAAACACACCTAAAGCATAGGCCCGATAATGCCATTGCCAGGAAACAAGTCACAGCTAAGGGAAACAACAAATAGGAGGACAGAAGGATCATGGCCAACGAGGAGGGGTAAAAAACAAGCCAAACCAAAAATATGAGCAAAATGTAAGGAGCAAAAAATCTCCACATCGGAGTCAGAACTGGGTTCAATGCTCTAGAAGAAGCAATACTATTGTATGAACACTGAAGTCTAAGTAGCCAAATACAAAAAAAAATTTACACATATTCTTCATTACACTGCTTTCAATCCCAAGACATTTGAACAGGTGTTCAGGTATTTCTGTTTTATACATTGGATTAACATTACTGTGCTGTAGTGTGCTCAAAGTACTTTCCAAGATTTCAGTCTAACAAGCCAAGTTCTATGTGTGAACGATTTGTCCCTGTAACCTACCAAATGTGCATTTCCAATCCAGAATCCAGCTGTGCTCATTTAACCTTGGCTCATATGCAAAGGGAGTGTTCCCATCCTCAACAGCCAGGGAAATTTAGAGGCTAGAGTTCTAAAAAACACTGTTTTCATGGCATATTAGACATCTGAGAAAATCCTGGTTCCTCCAGTTAAATAATTCAGTACAGCATCTTGGTTCACTGGACTAGGAAATGTTTAGTTGTTCTGCAGCACTTCTTATTAGATATGCAATCTACTCTAGTTTTGATTATCTTGTACAGTATAAACTCTTTGGCATAGAAACAGCACTAATTGATATTTATATAGCTCCAGGGAAATGCATACTGTTCTACTGTTTATGATAATGCCTGATGTTAATTTTGTTATACAGAATCAGAATGTAGTCTAGGAGAGTCAAGTCACATTCTGCCACGAGTGAATGGGGGCTAAGTTTTGAAATCAAGGAGATGCCACTGAAGGCACTCTGGTTTACAATCTCTCCAATTTGTATCAAGGACTACAAATGGAAATGTTTCAGCTTGTCAACAATGGCTATCAAATCACACGGGGGAAAAAAAGTGTTCCTACAACACTCAGAATCTGAACCCAAACCACCATTTCTTCTCCAAAAGGCAAAATTTTGAACTACTCCTGGACAGAGATGCAAGTTGACACCAACACTGGAAGCAAGACGAATGCAGCTCAACCCAAAAGGACTGTGTTCTGCACCACATGAAAGGTCTTTGAGTTAAGAATATATTCTAGCATCAATCTCAGGATGACCAAAAAAAGCATCTCTACATCAAGTTTCTGATCTGAGCAGGTGCTACGACCTCTTAAGAGAAGCAGAGAAAGCGAAGAAGAAAAAGTGTGGACAGAATCACTGCAGTCAGCTGAAAATCCATCCAAGCCCTCTTCTGGCCAACAGCAAGTGAGGTTCTTCAAATACAAGATATTGTGTCTATCATTTCATACAGTTATTGCTGACAGTGAGTTGGGCTTGGATGTGCTAGACAAAATTCCACCCGATTACTCACAACTAAGGCTTGTTACTAAGCACTGTAGGGAAAATGAAGAAACAAAAAAGAAAAAAGAAGAAAAGAAAGATTTTTAAAAAAATCAACAAGCTGCCCCACGCAGTCTCATGTATCAACTGGGGAAATTACAGAAGAACCCTAGAGGTCACCATGACTGTCTTTACCATAAATGAACCCCACACTAGGTACATCTGTCCCCAGTAAGTTCATCTTACTCTGCTTGGTCATACACCAATACCACTGCCAGAAGAATCAGTGCATTTCTGTGATTCTGACAGCCACCATCAAAATCCTTTCTTCAGCCCAGAATATAAACTAGTTTTGACAGCAGTGCCAATCCCCCCTCCCTGTCCCTCCGTACCTGATCACAACCTGCATTCACCAGTTCCTGGAGCATCTGCCTGTTGACTTCCATGGCTGCTGTGGTACTTGACTCATTAGCAAAGGGCAGCAGAGAATATCTGATTTCTCGCAGAGCTTTCTGGTATGGTCCAAACTTGGGCGTTTGTCTCATCTGCTGCTGCCTTGCAGCATCCTTCCCTATCAAAATCTTAGGGTCCAGAGACGTTTCGCTGCCTGCTCCAATCGGCAGGCCCTGACCTGAAGACTTGGATGGCTGCTTTAAACCTTCTCGAATCTCTTGCAACCTTTGTCTGCCGTTTCCAGAATATGTCGTAGCAGGAAAAGTCTTTGGCCTCATTGTTGATCCAGTTTTTTCTGAGCATAAATACAGCTTTATTCTTTGTTTCTTTTAAATTATTTCAGGAAAGTGTCATTTGATGGTATCAATTCTTGTAAACATAATCCTTCAAAGAGAAGAAGAAAAGGCAAAATTCTCAAGAGATTTCTGCCAGCGTTTTACTTCAGCTCAAAATCTTCACATTTCCTATAGAAAATGAAATGATCTGTGGAATCATCATTTTGCAGACTGACAATGTCTGAAAAAAAAGAAAATCAAAAGTACATTCAATTAAGTTGATATTGTAAATGCCTCTGAAGGGACAGCATGACAATTAATCAAGTGAAAATGAATCAGTTTAACCTCCTAAGCTATCACAGTTGGATACCCTTTAATGATTTTCACTTTATCTGTTTTCAACGGGATTCTAGAAGGCTTTCTCAAGATAACCAATGAATAATTCCTTTTTCTTTTAAGTTTAATTTTCAAAAGAAATTAAAATAAAACAAAACTCCCAAAGACTAATGTTTAAAAAAACTAATTTAAGAATTTTATAGTACCTAATTGTGGCAAGTTTCCTACCCAATTGCATAACCAAATTCTGGACAAGCCTATCCTATTTCATAAATAGGGAAGGGTATGCTCATGAAATGTTTTTCCCCCGCTTAAGATTTTGTTTGTTTTACACTAGCTGAGCACAGTTTCAGAAATTTATGAAAAAGATTTATAATGGAAATATTGATGACTCTACCATAGCAACTTCTAGTATTTCAATAACAAAGTGAATAACAGAAAGACGAGATATTTTGCCTTTCCACAGGAATAATTTAGTAAAGCCTGAAGGTAGCAGTTCTCACCAGACCTGGAAAGAAGAGGGGGAAAAACAAGAAGAGAGAAAATGATATATGATAATTCATTAGCTGTGCACTATAGGGAAGAAAGGGAAAAGAGGGGTAAATGGAGCTACACAATGAGAGCAGAAGATGAAGAACCAGATCATACAGCATCCCAACACAGAAAAAGAAAACTATGAGACAGCTTTATGTTGTCTGCTGCATATCAGCTCTTCTGATAAGCAGCAGAGAACACCTATGCAGCACAGCTGAGCTACTGTACCACTTGTGATCTCCATGCAGCACAAAGTTACAACAAGAATCCTAGCTTAACTAAATCTTTACGTGTCACCGAAATACAAACATGAAATAATGGTGCATTTGGAGCAGGATTAAAAAGACAACCTAATCAGAAACGCAGCCTAGCTACTGATGCTGGTTATGCAAGCTGGCTTCTTCTGCTGCCATTTGCACTTGCAAAGCGAATTCTCAATGGTTCTCCAGCCACCTTGCTGTTAAGGGAAAAATTCCATTCAGCTGTTGGAAATACAGAGGATGGCAACACAATGTATGTCTCTACCAGCGCTCAGAAGTCAACTGGATTTTTTTTTAAAAGGTGCTTTACTTTTGATCACAGGACATTTATCACTGAAAAGGGTTTCTTCAGGAAGTATTGTTCTTTATTTTACCATGCTCATACTAAAAACTCTTTTTTTTGTGATAGCTGCAGCATTTCCCAAGAAAGCAACCATTTCCATGCATTTACCATCATTTCTCACTGCCATGCTAACAGCTTACTGCTGTGAAACCCAACAGAATCAGGATACATCCACCTCTGAAGCCCACCAACTACTTCCAACCAACTACTTCTACATCAGGACAGAGTCCACTTTAAGCTTTCCTCTGCGACCATGGTCTGAAATGCAACAGTTGCACCCAGACCCCAGCCTCTCCTACAATGGTCCACCAGTATGAAATGCAGGAGCATAGATTAATCACTTGAGATTAACGCAATTCAAGCTTTTTTTTTTCCTTAGGATTTAAATGCTCCATTAACTAAAAAACACCTATAATGTTTTTGAGGTCTTGAGCTCCTCCATTTGGTGTTCTCCAGGAATACCCTGCAACACTAACTCACAGAGAAGTGACAGTGGCATTTGCCAATTGTTTTAAGAGAAGTGCTAAAGCTCTTCATCCAGATTTTGATGTTTCCACAAACAAGCTATTGGTCAGTAACAGACTAAGCTTTCATTGTCCCAAGTGAAGACAAAAGCAACTGCAGGATCTGAAGAGCAGATTTTTTTTCTCCTTGGACAGAATATAGCAAAAGATAATACACAGACTTGGTAAAAAATAAAAACAACAACAAACCACAACACAATAGTATTGCAGCCTTCTTTGGATTACATCATAACTAGCTAATGCTTAGAAGATACAGAGAAATTAATTGGTCTATAATTGTCCTTCTTTTCCTGACAGCAGTAGGCACCATATGGCTTGGTTTAGGCATCTGGGTTGTTCTTCCTTTTCAGTCCCTGTGCCAACCCTCAGGCCTGGGACGCATTGGGAAAGCTTGCAAGCCCCCCACCTTTTTACAGCAAAACACTGCTTTCCCACTTACACATATGCTTCACATAAAGAACTTCTGTGACCTTTAGCCTAAGCTTGAGTTTAATAATGTTGGGTCAAGCCAGCTGGCAACTTCCTCAGCTTACATTTACAATACTGCATACACCAGAAAGAAATATTGCTCATTTAGACAGTACAGATGAGAGCAGGAACAGCAGTAAGTACTGGAGCTAACTGCAAACCTGTTTCATATTTTGCAGGTTTGTTGTTTTTTTAAACTAAATACGTAAGATAAGAAAAAAAAATACACTAAATATGAAATATTACAGATGATTTACAAGGAAGGACAAGCTGTTGCCGTTTTTCATATCTTCCTGCGATTTGCATTTTTCAGAAAAAAAATATGGTTCTATGCTTTAAAAGATATGTAGTGTGTCTCATTCTGTCTAAGCATTTCTAACTGTACATCTGGATTTGGTAACTTCAAATCCTTCTAATCTGCACCCTGCCTGCAGCATGAATGTATCAACTGCCTTCCGCCCATCAGAAGAAATTATTTTTGAGTTGTTAGCCATTCTGACTGAACAGAGGTAAGGTCTTTTCCAAAATGTTACATGTTCTGTACTAACTAGAAGCTTGTCTATTATCCTGAAGATATGACACTTCAAACAGCTGTGGCATTACTTTAATTACATCAGGTAAAACAATTTTTGAGTAACTGATTATTTTATTTGAGAAACTAATCAATGACACACTGAAATTACATGCTGGTGTCTGTTCTCCCAGCAGCACTATCTATTCACTCTCCTGTTTCTTCATTCACCAACAGGCTGCGTGTGCTAGTGGCCCTGTGGAGCTGGGACACAGGCAAGGAACTGCAGCTCACCCGAGCTGGTGAGCTGCTTCCCTGTAACTGCGCAGGCACTGCAGCCAGCTGAACTTGAAATCGCTGCAGTATAGGAAGGAGCCAAGTTTTAAGAAACTGCTCCAACTTCCTTCCCCCTCTCAATTTACAGGTATCTCTTTGGGGGCTTTTTTGGAAGACAAATTCAAGAAAGCAGAGGCTGCTCACTTTGTATTGGAGATCTACGATTGGGGNGTGTGGGTCTTTTGTTTTGGGGGGGGGGGGGGGGGGGGGGGGGGGGGGGGGGAAAGAGTTTCAGTAATTTCATTATCACACAAACCGTGCTTCTATTTACAAGCGGGCACACTGTGGAAGCGAAGAAAAGCGGAAAGGGGATTTTCCCTAAAACGATTCCGCCTCTTCTCCTGCTAACAGAACTGTGCAAAAGCGACTCTGTGCTCGCGTCCCACAGTGCCAGCCACAAGCGCCGTGCCAGAGCAGGGCGATGGGAAACACCTCACCTTCCCCCTCCAGAGCAGCCGGGCAGTGATTGACCGCAAAGCCCGGACACTCCAGACGAGCCCTTTCTGCGTCATTTGCGCGAGTGCCTTTCCCGGGGAAAGGGGTATTTCAACACGCACCCCGCTCACGGGGCAGCCGAGAGGGTGGCGAACCGCTGGAAGTTTGGCAGTGACCTTCAGCTGACTGAGAACAGCGGGGCCCCCGTCGCGGCCACACGGGACCCCGCGGGCTCTGGATGCCCCCGGCCGGCTTCCCGTTGCCCTCGCTCGCCTGTCCGCCCCGGAGAGTCGCCTCCCGAGCCGCCGGGAGCCCCCTCTCCTCCCGCGGGCAGAAAGCTCCCAAAATAAACTCTGGCCATCTATTAGCAGCTCCGGCCAGCTGGGGCAGAGGCCTCGGACAGGCGGACCCCCACCCTGCTCCGCCGGGGCTGGGCTGCGTTGTCACACGAGCGGCCGGAAAATGTCGGAGGGTGCGGGCAGGGCGCCCAGGCTGCCCCCCGCGAGGGGACTCACACAGGGGACGCTCGCTCTCGCTTCGAGGACCGATCCGCCCCCGCTCATCCGCACCCCCCGCTTCCCCGCGGGACTTTCCCTTTCGCGCAGAGCGNCTCTCCATCTTCCCCCTTGGCCGTCCCGGGCGCCGAGTGCGGGGCGCAGTCGGGACATTTGCTACATTGTTGGCATTCCATTCGCGCCACGTGACCCCTCGGCGCCCGCGTCATTCCACTCCCCTCCCGGCGCATTCCAGCGGGGGGAGGGCCTTCCAGGGCGGGAAGGAAAGGCCGGGAAGGGCCGGCGCGCCCTCGGGAGTCCAGGCGGAGGGGGCCGTCCGTCCGAAGGTTTGCGGGCAGTGGGGAGCGGCGCTCCTTCCCCTCACAAAGCCCGCTCCGCGTTACAGCGGATCCTCATGGGGTGCCGGCGCCTCCACTTGTTGCGGCGAAACTAGCTGGGATGGAATCGTGGAATGGCTTGGGTTGGAAGTGACCTGGAAGGGCTGGCTGGTTTCAACCCCCCTGCCCGTGGAGGGCACCTTCCACTGAACCAGGTTGCTCAGGGCCAACCTGGCACTGTGCATTTCCAGGGATGAGGCATCCACAGCTTCTCTGGGCAAGATAAGTGGCTTGGAAGTGCTCTTCCGCTCACCTCATGCTCCAAACTCATTTAAATTGAAAGGCAAGGGAGCTAGGAGGTATCAGAGGACAGACAGGGACTTCACATCTGCAACGGAAAGGCGGAACCAAGCTGCAAAGGATATTTGGATGCAAAAGAGTTCATATTTGACCTTGTTATGGATGGAGGTACCTGGAACCTGATTCATAGCTTCGCTAAGACTGTTACAGATCTCTGAGGTCATCGAGTCCAACCATTAACCCAGAACCGACGTGTTCACCACTAAATCACATCTCCAAGTGCCACATCCATGTACCTTTTGAACACTTCCAGGAGGAGTGACCTCACCACTTCCCTAGACAGCCTGTTCCAATGCCCAAGCACCCTTGCAGAGAAAATATTTTTCCTAAGATGCAATCTAAACCTCCCCTGGCACTACTTGAGGCCATTTCCTCTTGTCCTGCTCTTTGTTAACTGGGAGAAGAGACAGACGTCCACCTCAGTAAACCTCCTTTCAGGTAGTTTCAGAGAGTGATAAAGTCCCCCTATGAACATGTTTTTCATGAAAGCAGGAATAATAGGATTTTACATATTTCTCTGGTCTTTATTAAAGACAATGAGAAATAATTCCCATGCTCTCAAATACAGTAATGTTTGAATCTGGGAGGCTGGCTCCGACCCCTCAGCATGACAGGTAACGCACGCTGGTCTTAACTAGGGGGGTGTAAATACAGAGTGAAAACCATTAGAAAGTAAACTTTCTTATATGCTGGCATATTTTTTTAGATCGTTAACATAGAAGAAGCCTGCAGTCCTGAAATGCTTCAAAATTCTTAAAATCCCGTTGCACGGCTGAGAGGTGCTCATTGTAGGGTTGCTCTTTTTGGCAGGGAAAATGTCAGCCTTGCAAACTGTTAAGACACATTTAATTATGTGACGAGCCCTAGTGTCTTCCGCGGACTGCAAGCACATATAAAGAGAAGTCTGTACATAACTGTCTTTCCAGGATGGGAGCTATATATACAGCCTTTTCCAAGCCAGGGAGACTATTTTTATAAGTAATATACTCATGGGCAGTCCTATCTCAGGATATTTCTCTGGTTTATCATAATTTTTTTTTCAATGTCTTCCATGCAAAACTGTCAGTAGTGCCTACAAATGAATAATGCTTATAAAAAATAGTGCTTATCAAAGTACTGGTTTGGGAAGAGAATGGAATGCTGCATTTCATGAGAAAAATGCAGCCTGGTGCATAGAAATTGTTTAGCATCTCATCTGCAAGCAGTGAGTTACTGTATATAAATCGCTGTCAGAATTTCAATGGTGTCATTGACTGGAATATATTGTAGGGCAGGATGGGGGGGAAGAGGAAGCCTCTCACTCTGGAAAGCTAAAGATAAGGAAATCCATGAGGTTCAGACCAGATTCCAGTGTTGGCAGAATATTGCAGGAAAATAGAGGTCATCTTGCAATCTTCAAATACCTGCAAAACTGAAGTACATTTTAAATGATATGACAGATGCAGCATGGCTTCATTTTCTGAATACTGCCGTGCTTATCCGATGAAGCATAGCAACACGATTGCCCAAACCAGACATTGCTCAATGGCTTGAGACCTTTTCCCAACAAAGTTCAGGCTGGTTTAAAGGAACAGTATTAAGATAAAAATTGCTTACTCTGCTATAATACTCTTTTGTAAGATTTTGTTTGTTAACCGCTTTCTTAAATCTAGGAAAAAACAGATCTTTTAATTTACTTTTCTCCTTTGGAATAGTTTGTTTTCCTATTGCATTGTGACCTTTCTGGGAATGAGACTCAGCTGCACTATTTTGCTTCCTGGTTCCAGCCAGCTGCTCCTTCTGAATTTAATGCATTTGTACTGAGTTCCTGGGGTAGAATTCCCACCAGCAGAGCAGCGAGTACAGGTGAGATGGGTTGCATCCATCCTCTAGAAAGTGCCCATATTCAGCTGGTGTACCACAGATATAGATACTCTGTAGAGTATTTCTGCTTTTACTCTTTTAGAAACTCAAACTAATGGATATCGGTGTTCCTCAGAAATACTAGGGAAATTGAAATCAGCTAGGTTGATACAGCAGCTTGGTTAAAACCTGATTTGATCTTTGTAAGGATTTTGGAGATTACTGTGAAAGTCATCTCTTAGGAAATTACTGTCAAGTCTTTCTTCCCAGCTGTCTTCTCCCTGGTAATACACCTCCAGAAGGAAAGAAGCTTCATAAAAAGAACAATAAAATTTGGGCTGTTCAGAGCAGCAAAACTGTTCCCAGACTAGACGGTGAGATAATGATCGATCATGAGGAAGGGTCACTGTGTTTATTCATGAGTGACTGGGTCTGTGGTGATTACAGCACTCACCTGCTGACTTGCCTGAGCAGCTGTCTTGTCGCGTGGGCAAGTGGGAAGGACCACAGATCCACTATTTCACATTTTTTTCTCCTTCCACCCACCTGCAACAACGAGGGAGGTGGGAGCTCTGTGGAGCTCCATCCTGACATCTGATGCTGTGTGTTGCCTCATCCCCTCCTTGTTCTCTCGTTTCACTGTTTGCTGGGCCACAGTGTCTCTTTCTAAACTATTGTATTTGGAACCGATTACCAAATCACGCTGCTAAAAATACTCCTAACAACCAAATAATTATGATGTGGATGGATTAACTTTTCCTTTACACAGTACTAATTGTCAGGAAAAGCTTGAAATGGTTCAGAAAACTTGAAAAAGAAGAGTAAAGCAGGACTATCACCAGCAATGCCTAGTTCTCTGTTATTTTTTTTCAAAAAGAGGAACACACGTGTGAAATAATAGTGGACATGTGAACACGTGTGTATGAGCATACAAACACAAGGAATTTTCTGACAGTGACATCCTGTTTAGAATAACAATGACTTGTTTAGAACAAACCTGAATGTTTGTTCTGTAACATAAATGATGTGCAAGGGAAAAAGACTTTACAACATCACTGGAATGTAGTTGTTTCAAGACATTGATTTTCTTTGCAGAGTGATACTGGGGAATCATTCTTCCCAAATCACCAACACAAAACCAGTTTGAAACAGCAGTTCTGAGTTCTCCAGCACAGTACAGACAATACAACCTATATGTGAATATAATATACATGTTTAGCCCTGATGCAAAATTGCATTTCTGGTGGTCAAAGTTAAGCTCAGTGCTTCAATATTTGAGTAGGTGAAAAAACCAAATAAACCTCCACCCAAATTCTAAGTATGGTTTAGTTTTGCTTTTTTCCCCTTAGGAGTATGCCTATGGGATTTATCACAGCACTCTTTCGGGGTGGCAAAGATGCAGTGAGTGTGAGACCTGGTATTTCAGAAATTAATTTTATTTCAGCATAAAGTAATTAAATAGGACAAATCTAACTGGGAAACTGCCTCAGCTTGCACACAGCCTGGTTAGCTGGGTAAGGCATTCTGGATGCACAGACTGCTTTTACAGCACTAACAGGTTCAAAAGGTTCAAAACTCTGAATTTCACAAGGACCCACGTTCCTATGTACTCTGCTCCCAGCCCCAGACTCTGTATCAATTACTGACTGCAGCTGGAGCCCAGCAGAGCCCAAGAGGACTGTAGGAATGTCGGGGCTTGGTGTGGAATTTCACCAGTGTGAGCCAGTTGTGCTCTCCATTTGGAACCGAATTACTGACCCAGTTGTGCCCTCCATTTGGAAATGAATTGCTGAAGTGTTCAAGTCCCTGCAATCAGCTTGATGGCATCACTTTTTTTTTTTTTTTAGATGCAATGCAGATGGCTTTTGAACAACACAGCCATCCAATTCAGAAATTTTAGAAGTTTTAAGCAGTGCCCTTCTGATCCTGGAGAAAAAGAGAAAGATAATGCAGGACATGTGCAGCCCTGGTAACAGGTCTGGGCATCCAGCAACCATTTATCTAGCCTGCAATTATCTTTTCATCGAAGGCCTAGCACAGCAGCATCTTCCAGCATAACAATACCCCCACCACAGCTTTGTCCTTCCTGCCACATGCTCTGAATGATTCACACTCCGGACAGAAGGAAAAGGTGTGGGAGGAACACATGCGTATTCAAAGTCCTTGGCTTGCTGCAGAAGATGAGTGACTTGGAATTGGTGAGCACAAGGGTAGCTTCCCAAAATGTCTGTGTGGGAGAAAAAAAAAAAAAGGAGTTATGAAGAACCCCTATCCTGAGGGAACAAATGAGGCACTTCTGAATTCCCAGACCAACTGCTATGGAGGTAAGGATTTGGGACTAGGTGTTCCTAAAGGAGAACAGCATGCAAAAGCACTACCAGAGCTTGTGGGGAGGAGGGAGCCACATGTGGAGCGCCCCATGGCCCGTGCACACACACATACCCACCCACCAGTGAAAGGGCATTTTGCAACCATAAGGGACCATCCAAAGCTTCAGAAGGCTGATACATCACTGAAATGCTTCATGTTGATCTGGATGAGGGGGTGGTAGCCGGGTCTGTAGAGCCACAGATAATACAGATCAGCTTTTTTTCCACTCCCTGTCCCTTTGGGAGCTGATAGCAAGCTGTTTCCCTTCTCCACCTGAACTTCCCTGCCGGTAAAGAAAGAGGAATAATTCCCATGTTTTGGAAAAGCTAAGAAATCTTTGGATGAATAGCTCTTTCTGTGACCTATCATTATATTAAATTGATGCTTCAAAGCCCAGCATCAGAATTCAGCATTAATGGAAAAGAAAGCTGTGTTCATTTCTCTGATAATACTGTACTTACTCAGAAGGCCTGATATTAAAGCCCTGTGCAGTTCTATCCATGAGTAACTCATACACAGGGAAAGATCCAAGTCTTGTTTAAAGATCTGATCCCATTAGATAAGACTCTGGAATAAGAGACAAAAATTACTCATGTGACAGACTGCAATTTACTCATATGAAGCCTAAAATAGCAGCGAACAGAACTTTACAGAAAATAGGTATTTTCAGTTAGTTACTTGCTTGCAACTAATGCTTGGTCACTAAAGCTAAATGTCACATTCCCCAAAAGCAGCACTAGGAAGGCACTTTCTAGACATCTCACCAGAGAAATCTGATGGAAAGTTGTCAAGAGGGAGGCAAAATGTAGTAGGCACATCAGGGAATGCACACAGCTCACGTTCTCAGTGTTATCTAGGAGCCCATGTCCATTTGCTTGCAAACCAGACTGAGTCACATTTTATCACAATTACTCCAAACCCTTCCCAGAGCAAAAAACCAAAACTATCTCAGGAAGCCTTAGGGTCTACAATTCTTAGAAATTTATCAAGATCCTTCTTGTCCTAAAGAAGGACAAATAGGTATGGCTTGAGAGAACAAATATGTTAACAAAGGAGTTCAGTAGTGAGGAATGGCAGTCCAGTGCCCTTGGAAGATAACACGGGATAGATTTTAACCATCTCACCTTACAAACATAGAAATGGTTCTCCCAGCAGGAGTCACAAGTTAGCATATTTAATACGCTGCTTTATCAAAAACCTTACAAGGAAAAGTGGTACTTCAGAAAAGAACAAGAAAGTGCCAGATTAGATATCAATTGAATACATTTTGGGTTCCCAGTATAATGTGTGGTTTGAACTATATGTGGGTCTCAGAGGAAACCATTCCTCTTCTTAGATCTTGCTGGATCTGACAGAGTCTGTAAAAGGAGGGAACTATAACTGGAAAATTATTTTAAAAAATAGTGACCATGGTAATGAGCCTTGGATCAGATCTTTGAACAAAACTTGGATCTTTCCCTTGTTATTATGACTAAGTCAGCTCTAAAGGGAAAAAAATAACAGCAGTGAATTTCAACTGATTAAATGCTGAGAGAAAGTGGACATGGAACAGACTAAAGGAAGGAATGGAATAGAAAAAGCGGCAGTGGCATATGTTAAGAAGCACCATTAATGTGCATTCAAAGACAAAATAATAGTACAGATGGGTAAGGAAGTACATAGATAAGAAAAAGACACAGTGCAGAAGAAGAGAACTAGACAGATTGTAGACTGATATCAGCAATGCACAAGGAAAAAGGAGTGAGTCGATATAAAACATGATAGTCAAACTGTTGGAGATTGAACTATGTGCATTCAAATACTCCAGATACACTGAATAAGACTTCAGTGGAAACAGGCTCACAAAGGTAGATGTCAGCTACAGAAGTAGAAAAACCTTATTTCTCTATTTTTAAAAAGTCTGTTTTTGCATAAAGGAGTGAGAGAAGTAGGTGACAGAAGCAACCATAAATTAAAAAAGGAACAGACATAAGACCATGCTGATGCAAGGCAATCACATGTGTGGAATAACTACTAAACAAGAACATTCCAGGGAGGCATAGGGAAAATATCAGTTAAACTTGCTATATGTGATGGTGCACCAGAAGGCTGCAATTGCTACCAAAACTCCCAAACCCATAATAAAGGACCACCTCTTCAGAACAGAGATTACATCTCTGCAGTTAAGATGGACAGAGAAGTTGAAGAGAGAAGCAAGGCTAGGCTGCATGAACATTCCCAAGGAGCACAGCAATTCAGCAGCAAAGCCAGGACCAGAGTCCTCATGTACTAAACAGTGACCAACAACTAGATCATACTGTCACTACAAAAGAAACAAAATTACAAAAGGATACAAAACACAAAGAGTCAGAGAGAATGTCCAATTTCTTGGCTCCAGGCTATTGCCCAGATATGAAGCTCTAAGGCAATCCTGTAAGTCTTGCCCTAGTTATTCTGCAGAAATTTAGAGCCTCGCTGTTCAGCCTCTCTTTGACACAGTAATTTTCCAGTGGCGCTGTAAGCCTATTGCTTCATCTAATTTTCCTAAGTAAACTGGCTTTTCACAGTGACTGTGCCAGTGGAGCTGGCCTTACATCGGCGCACCCGCCACATCCACATGACAGCGCGGAGCTGCCCAGTGGCGCCGCCGGCTCACAGCATCTCCCGGACTTGGCACAGCAGGGTTGCAGGACTTTTCTCTTCAAGGTCTGCCCTCAGAAGTGGCAGGCTCTCAGAGCTCCTGCTGAGCCCAGCCCTGAGCCACCTCAGTTTCTTGTGCCTGAGAGCTGAGCAGTTGTGTGGTGCAGTTGTGAGGGGCAGGGCTCCAGTGGAAGCCTCCACTGTTTGGCTTGCCTGCAGGAAAGAAGTAAGATAACATACAACTTGGCAAGGCATCTCAAAGGAGTATAAGAAGCTCCAGTTAACAAACCTCACATATTTTCTTGGGGGAGAAAGAATGATACTGAGTAGAAGAAAAACTACAGTCTCACCTATGTGTACCCTGGGAGTCAAAATCCTGTGTGCTTTGCACTTGTTTAGACAGCTTTATCATCAAAGTAGGATACCAGAAAATCAAGAGAAGTATTTGCTATTGTCTGTGAGGTGAGTGACTTGCATGAATAAAATAACTTAGCCTGGCCCGTTGGTACAATCCCAAACAGGATGGAAAGATGGGGATTAAGGACTACATGGCCTTGGCAATAGAAACATAAAATTGCACGTTGGGACTTGTCATCCATATGTGCCATACATCCATATAAAAGAGAAAGTTTTATTGAAACTCGCTTCAGGATTAGATCCCCTAAAAATTGTTTGGGAAAATTCTGAGAGGACCCCTGTGAAAGTCCATTGGGTTTGCATGGCAAGATTTTTGTAGTGGAGGACTACAGGAGTGGCTTTTCTGAGTAGCTTCCAGAAGTTTCCATGTCTGACAGAGCCAGGGGCCTGCCCACTGCTGGCCAAGGCTGAGCCCATCAGGGATATCAGTAATGCCTCTGGGATAACAGACTTAAATCAGGGTGGGAAAAAAGCTGCAGCCAGAAAGCGTGAGAGAACAGGAGAGCAACACTGCAGGCACGCCGTTCAGTGAAGGAGGGGCAGGAGGTGCTCCAGGCAGGTACCAGGAGGTGCTGCAGGAGATTCTCCTGCAGCCTCTGGTGCAGACCGTAGTGAGGCAGCTGGGCTCCTGGAGGTCCAGAGGGGAGCAGCCATGGAATAGCCTAGACTAGAACGGGGGGAATGCCTGAAGGAGGTTGTGACCTCAGCTTTAAAGCCCATGCTGGAGCAGGCTCCTGGCAGGACCGGTGAACCTCTGGAGAGAGTAGCCCATGCTGGAGCAGGTAGGAGCCGGGGTAGTGAGACGGTTGGAACAAACTCAGGTGAGATCTCTGAAGTCAGGTCTTGAAGCTTATGGTTTATTGCATAGAGTGTGGGTAAAAGGGCCTAGCTAGGAGCTGCCAGATGCAGCTCAAAGCAGACCCAGAAGAGCAATAGAGCAAGAGAGGGGGCAAGAGTGGGTAAGAGAAGGAAAGAGGACAAGGTCTCTGTCTCCCACGTCTTAAATTTCCTTCTGTGTTGAATATTCTACTTGTTCACTAACCAATCTTAGTACAAGATGCAAATTCCCTAGCATTTACATACAACCTATAGGAATTGCTACATTACCATGTTTTACTACCTTCTAATCTCTAAACTTTATCTTGGACCTTTCCTGATGAGCCAGGGGGAAGGGTCTATTCTGGCTCTTTGGTATGTCTGCAAACAAATGGCATTCTCCTAATAACAGGAGGAAGACCTTTGACCTGCCAGACGCTGTTCTCCAGCCATTCAGTCAAACATTGCTTTCATTTCAATCTCACCTATAGTTTCTACATTCTTAGCATCTTTTGCTAAACTATCATATTTATAAGGCATGCCTTTTTCTTCCTTCCCTATAGGTCTGCTGACAGGACTTGTGACACCATGGGGGACCCATGTTGGAGAAGTCAGTGAAGAACTGCAGCCTGTGGGAAGGACTGATGTTGAACAAGTTCAAGGAGAATTGTCTCCTGTGGGAAGGACCCCACATTGGAGCAGGGGAGGAATGTGTCAAGTCTCCTCCTGAGGAGGAAGAAGCAGCAGAGACACATGTGATGAACTGACTGCAGCCCCCATTCCCTGTCCCCCTGCACTACTGTGGTGGAGGAGGCAGAGAATTAAGGAGTGAATTCAGGAAGGCAGGGGTGGGAGAAAGGTATTTTAAGAATTCATTTTTATTTCTTATTATACTACTCTGATTTGATAGATAATAAATTAATTTTCCCCAAGTTGAGTCTGTTTTGCCCATGACTGTAATTGGTGAGTCCCTTGTCTCCCTGTCCTTAACTCAACCCATGAGCTTTTTGTTATATTTTCTTTCCCCTGTCCAGCCAAGAAGGGGAGCAATAAAAGTGGCTTTTGGCAGCATCCTGTAAGGGTCAATCTACCTCAGTAGGAGAATGAAAAATCCTCATCTTTCCAGAATACTTTACTAGAGTAGCATCACAGAATAATATACATGAAAACAGCATAGAAACTGAAAGAGTTGGCCCTCCAAAAATGCTTCACCACGTGTTCCTGTTTGATAACTATCATTATCACCGCGTGTCTCCTAGTCTTCCACACAGTCTTTCAACCCACATCTATTTTGAATTAACTTCCCACACCAGCCATTGCTTTTAGCTCACTTCAGGAATACAAAGTTCCACATTTAAAAAACATCACAGCAGTCCTAAACATGTTTTCAATTCTCTAGCCACTTTCTTTCACTCTCTGTTCTACCTTACCTTTACATACTTTTCTAGAACTCATAAAAACTCCAGGATTAAAGAAGGAAGGCTGTGAATGTTAGGGGGTAGCTTTTATTCAACACCAGTCAGTAAACTGTAGGTTGGATAATATGTGATTTGCAAATAATTAAAATACAGATTTGGGTTGCAATGAATATGTAACTTAGATGAGTAAAGTTTTCTGCAAGTCTTGGAATATGATAAACACATGAATAGGAATATTGTTATGCCGTAAATCAAAATGAATAGAAACACAGAAGTCACAGCCAATTGTTTTAAAGCAGCATCTCATGATGGCATGCAAAGCAACTCTAGTGGCCCTTGTTTTTCTATCCCCACAATTACAAATCATAGAGCGGTTTGGGCTGCAAGGGACCTTAAAGATCATCTAGTTCCAGCCCTCTGCCACTGAGACAGGGACACCTTCCACTAGACCACATTGCTCCAAGTCTCATCCAACCTGGCCTTTAACACTTCCAGGGATGGAGCACCCACAGCTTCTCTGAGCAACCCATGGCAGTGCCTTACCACTCTCACAGGGAAGAATTTCTTCCTAATACCTAATCTAAACTCGCTCTCAGTCAGTTTAAAGCTACTCCCCGTTGTCCTGTCACTACCTGCCTTCCTAAAAAGTGTCTTCAGCTTTCAGGTGGCCCTGTTCAGGTACTGGAAACCTGCTCTAAAGTCTCTCCAGAGCCTTCTCTTCTCCAGGCTGAACAATCCCAACTTTCACAAGCTGTCCTCATACGAGAGGTGCTACAGCACTCCTCTTCATGGTCCTCCAATGGACCCACTCCACTGTTACATTGGGAACCCCAAGAGCTGGATGCAGCCCTGCAGGTGGGGTCTCACAATGGCAGAACAGAGGGGCAGTGACCCCTCCTGCACCGTGCTGCCCACACTGCTTTGGATGCAGCCCAGAATGCGGTTGGATTTCTGGGCTATGAGACTACATTCCCAAAACACACCAGCTGCTTGTCAAGCAGCGCCCCTCAGTCCTTCTGCTCAGTGCTGCTCTCAATCCATCCTCCATCCAGCCTGCATTTATGCCTGGGGCAGGACCTTTACACTTGGCCATTTTGAATTTCATGCGGTTCACATGGGCCCACCTCTCAAGGCTGTCAAGGTTTCTCTGGATAACATCCCTTCCCTCCAGAGCCTGTCAATTACACTACACACAATCTGGTGTCACTGGCAAGCTTGCTGAGGGTGCACTCTACACCACATCACTGACAAAGCTGTTTAACAGCACCAGTCACCAGTCCCTGAGGAATGCCACTTGTCATTTGTCTCCCCTTGGACATTAAGCTGTTCACCAAAACTTTGAGTATGACCATCCAGCCAATTCCCAGTCCATGAAGTGGTCCACCCATCAAATTCATGTCTCTCCATTTTACAAATGAGAATGTCATATGGGACAATATGAAATGTCTCGCACAAGTCCAGGTAGATGATGTCTGTTCTCTTTCTTTATCCACTACTGCGGTAACCCCATTGTAGAAGGCCACCAAATTTGTCAGGCATGATTTGCCCTTAGTGAAACCATGTTAGCTGCCACCAGTCACCTAATTTCCCATGTGCCTTAGCATAGTTCCCAGGATGATCTGCTCTGTGATCTTGCTGGGCATAGAGATGAGACGGACATGCTCGTAGTTCCCTGGATCTTCCTTTTGTCCCTTTAAAAAGTCTTCTCTGGGCTCTGGCCATTTTTTGCCTCAAGTACTGAAATTAACACATGGTTTCTCACCATGCTCCTTTGTACTCCCCTTAACCTAACAAGCAACCTTAATCTAACAATTGCTCTTCTGTCTATTTTCCACTTCTCAAAGATTCACACATAAATCCAGATGCTCAAATGCTCTCTTGCAATGCTAAGCCCTTGGTCCATACGGAGGAAGAGGGCAGGGTCTGTCTCTGACATGAATTTCAATCCACACCAGGTCTGTCTAGCCATTCTCTGTGTACACAGTGATATGGGTGTGCAAATTTGGAGATTACTTTTTAAGCCTTGTGCAATGCTGTGAAATGCAAGCAAAGACTCTGTTCGTATGCAACAAGTGGTCACTTGGAATTCCAGTTACTGTTGCTCTTCATGACTATTTGAAGCATCATGCTGAATCCTTATCTGGACAAATGAGGGAGGCATGTACCCAGAGTGGGTGACACAAACTGTGTAGCTGGAGATTTTGGTCTGGTGGCCCCTGAAACATGGTACGGCTGATCATTCCATGCCCCTCCCCTGATTGCACCTGATCCTTTCTGCCTGCACCTTTCTAGAGGGTAAATTCTCTTCTGTCCATGACTATCCAGTTGTAGATCCCTGTGGCTTTTAAAATTTCTTCTCCTGATGCTCTTGCTACTATTGCATATGAATTTCTATCTCAAATCGATTTTGCTTGATATATCAGTTCTTTCAAACCTGATTTCTGTATTTCCTCTATTTTTTTCTGGGCTCAGGGAGGGTTTTTAAAATCATATTTCTTTTTATTTTACCTCACAGGTCTCTCATGAAAGGCCTAATCAGAAGCATTTAGTTTCTGTCTCAGTACCTCTTCCTGTAGTGGTCCTTGCTTTTCTATCACCATGACTACAGTTCTTCTTAATGTTCTGACCATTACCTGTTTTAGCTACTGTAATTCACTGACAGCTTCTCTTTCAGGTTTTCTGTACTCCCTTTAGCCTAACAAAAAAATTTTTTATCTACCTTCTCCTCCCCTACACTTGAAGGATCCCATCTAATTTCTTATTCTTGTCATTGACTCATTGTCTTGTCACTCTTCAGAAGTTTTCCTCTTCTTTGCCCCTATTCCTTCTCCTGCTTCCTGAGTGCCTCTTGATACTGTCCTGCCTCAGTACCTCTTGTCTTCTCCCAGCCTCTGCTTTGTAGCCTGCCTTTATTTTGGAAACTGAGTGAAGCAATGCCAGTTTTACAGGGAGAACTTGTGCACAGAACCCTTGGCTCCTGAAGGTCACCTATGAGATCCATGGCAGGTTAGGTACATGATGTACATAGCACGCTGTTTCTGAGTGACATCCAGTCATCCAACCCAAGAGTTCCCTTCTCCATTCAGACCTGCTACCCTGGTGATTCTTCATTTCTGCAGGATCCATTTTACCTGGAGACAATTGCATTGTGTTTTATCTTGACCACATTTTATTCTGAATTATTTGGGAAAGACTTTAATGTTTTTGTACTTGCAAAGACCTCAGTTCACCTTTATAGTGCCACATAAATGTTTTTCCCATCCTAATTAAAGTAGCCAGTGGCTCATACAAGCTGTACTGTACTCTGGGAGGAAGCAGACAGATTTCTGTGCATTGCACAGAGGAAATTGACAGACTGTGTTTACCTGCTAATTGAATGAAACATTTCACTGACTTTAGCTTGAGCAATTTAAAACTGTCTTGAATAGCCTAAATGTGCCTCTGCTAAGATTTCAGATAAGATTTCTTGCCAGAACTGTGATGCTGCTTTGGTAGCAGTGATGATCAGGGTAAAGTATTGGCTCAGAAGCATGGGAACAGAAAGCATGACTGTATCTGTTCCCTCATCTTCTGGAATCTAAGGGAAAAATATTCTTAGAAAATTCTTTGTGTTTTAAAGGATGAAAATCTTCATTGTTTTTCTGGGATTTTTGTTGAAACAGGTTCAGAGACCCTTGGTCCTCCTTTAACTAAATTAGCATAACACTGACTGGAAGAACGGCTGCTGCTCCTCCTGAACTGGGAGAGTTCCCATGGGACCACAGCGTGGGTTAATCCCATGTAGCACTGAAGTGTTTCTTTGACATGTCTTTTTCCCAGAATTATGCAACTGGGTTAAGTATGGATCAGCCTTGGTGCACATAATTTTATACCCAGTCTCACCAGAACCAGAGTCAATGTGTGAATATCAACAACATGCATCCAGGTTTTACTTTAGTAATTGACCATAAAAGTGAAAAGTGTCAAAATTATTTGTACTGACATCAGGTCTTTGGTTATTGCCTGTCTATTCAGTTGCCCAGAGAGGCTGCAAAGCCTCCGTAAGTGAGGATTTGCAAAATCTGATTGGACATGGTCCTGAGAAACCTGCTCTAGGTAACCCTGCTTGAATAGAAGTTTGCACTAGATCACTTCAAGGGGTCCTTTCCAACTCCAGGTATTCTGTTACTCAGTGAGCTAAGCTCTTCCAGGTTTGTATCACCTACAATCCATATATTCCTTCCAGGCAGTGAAGAGAACTCCTGCACGGGATGCAAAGGCCTTTGTCTGAAATCAGACAAAGGGTGGGGGGAGGAGGACCCCTGTTCATCCTGTAAAGAAAGTTTAGCTGGAGAATTGTTCTTTTCCTAACCTTATACTCCTTATTCACATGTTTTATGAGTAACACTTGGGAACCCAGAGTAAAACAGCCTGAACTTATTCAAAGTCTGAGCATTATGAAAGCACCCTCTGAGGCAGTTTCCTCTCATGCTGCCACACCATTGAAGGCAGCCCTGACCTTCAGGGACCACCCTCTTCAGGAATGGAGAGTTATTCAGCCTGCATCCTGTTTAAGAGCCACACACCCCTGAGAACCGGCTCACCACTGGAGCAAGGGCCTCACCACCTGTTTCAGTGTTCCCACTGTGGACCAGTGCTCCTGAAGTAACCAGTTGTGAGAGTGTGACCCACCTTTCCTGGTGCTGGGTCAGAACTGAGCTGCCTCTGGGTGTATGTAGTTAACACAAGACTGATCCCAGAAACCTGCAGGTAGAGAGGTGTCAGCAACTTGGCTGGCATCAGCAGAAAAACACACCCTTGGGATAAAGCCTTGCATATCATTTAACCTCAGCTGAATTCATGTAGGAAACAGAGATCTGGCTCGCTCAATTCTTATTCAAGATAAACCCTTTGAAGTCCTTGTATTCTGCAGGCTGGGCCAGCTTGGCATTTTTGCCAAGTCGGTGAAACATTTTGACATCAACTGCTTTCCTCTTCCCCAAAACAACAACTGGCTCTTGTTCTGCTTATTTTAATCCTGAAAGAAAAAAAACTTCATCCCATTTCTGTCTTGCTCTGCATTACTATGAGGGAACACCATTGCTGCCACAGTTTCTTTCATGCATAAATGCACAGACTCATTGCACACAAATCTCCCTTTTCTGTGTCCAGTCCCAAGTGTCTGCACTGGGTTTCACACTGATTCCAGCAGGAGGCTGGAGAAGGAGAGAGCAGTTTCAGAGCAGAGGACAGACAGACTGTGCTCACCATTCTTCCTGCTGCAGAGAGTCAAAGTAGTAGTTTCTTACAGGAAATAAAGATGGAGGATCTAGTTTAGGCTGACTTCACGATGGCAGACATTGGTCTAGTCTTAAAAATTCCAGTGCAAAGATTCCTCACATTTCTCTATGGGAGCTTGGTCCAGTGCTTCGTGATGTGTTGAAGGCTCTGATTTGGGGCCATCCTCTGTCTAGATTTGCTAGATATTTTCTTTTTCTCCCCAGAAAATTTGCCTGCGCAGATGTTTGAGGATTGTCTGTACTGCAGCTGGGATAGGAAGGCTATACATGTGGAAAACCTGGACATATCCCCGGGACCTCTGCTGACCTATTGTACAATCTGCGTACAGGAAACCAGACCAGGAAGCACTGACCTTATTCTGTGAATGGGATTTGGTTGCTTGGTGAATACACAGTACATTCAGTGTCCCAAAAGTGTGGGATTTACTATATGTAAGCAGCATACCTGACTACAGAATCAGAGCGCAGTACTGGATTCAGTGCATTGGCAGTACAGAGCATGACAAAAGTGAGAAACATACTGAAATTGGGATCCTGAAGACATACAACAACTGTGTGACGCTGAGGTTATTAGACACTGACACTTCTGCAGTATCTCAGGTCCTGCTCTGAGTTACACTCATCCTTTGTAGCCTGGCCCAGCCCTCCTAGGCCTCTACCTTCTCATTCTTCCCCCATTATTTTTCCCCCCCCATATTAGGTTCAGTAAGTACCAAATACATTTTGGGAGGACACCTTGAACAGAAGCAGAGCAGCCTTGTTCTGGCTGCAGGACATGACACAATCACACTTATCAAAACCATCGGGAGGTGCTGCACCCCTGCATGCACTGCAGGTGAGGGGTGGCAGAGCACTGGGGTGAAGAGCAGGGCGAAATCAAAAGGTACTGGGCAGCAGTACTTCCCTTTTTGTCTCCTACCACTCCTCGCTGTCATGCTTTTATACTGACACAGCTGTTTGCATGACCACAGGATGATCTAGAAAAAGGGAAATTCCACACTAAATAATGCTTTGGGTTTTGCTTGGGTTGTTTTTACTTGAGCCAACAAGCAATTGTGCTGGTCACATTGAAGCTGCCACTTGATTGTCGCTGAGTAGAAGGGAGGAGCATGCCAAATGTCCCTTAGACCAGCGCTGCGTAGAAGATCACAAATGAGGTGGCACAGTAGCAGTGCCTGTCCAGCTTCTTCATTCCCTCTCTCCCATGTCTCCTTACTCTTGTCATCTCCTCCACTGACACTTTGGGTATGTTGTGCAGTGACTGCTTGGTGAACCAGACCAGGCAACCAATCCAGCTGAAAAAGAATCCATTAGAATAAAACTAAAAGGGACCATTTTCAGTGCCACCCTTTTCTCAGTGGGGTCCACTGCACAGGTGGAGAGGAGCAACAAGGGCATGGCTTGGATCAACCTGTGCTCCTGCCTAAGAAGTCCCCCCATAATCCTCAGCTTTTGCTGTGTGAAACAACAGCCTGAACATAGACACTTTCCTTGCACCTAAACTAACTGTATTCTTTTTTTTTTCCTTCTCAGCACAACCTTCCATTCTGAAGGAATTAAAATTCACATTATTTTGTTAGCAAATAAACTCATGTTTGACACAACATACTCCATGTCTGCCAGATCGGCAGAGGTTTTCTTTCTCTTCTCTGGCTCTTTTCCTCCCTGTTTTATTTTTCCCTTCCAGTACTCTTAATTTAGACTGGACCCTCTTGTAACAGCAAGTCATCAACTTGCTTTGGGCAAAACAATTTGTACACTCGGATGTACATCTTGTAATGTCTTCCACATCCAAGCCCATCCAATTTTCTTTCTCTCTTTTTTCCTCTGTACTTTGAGCTTAGTGTTTTGAAGGAAGTTGATCAAACTGAGCATTCTTGTGAATTTAAGCTTGGTTGCCAAGAATGTAAGTGATTCATCCCCCTGTAAAGAAAAGTGCTGGCAATAAAACACTCCCCATTCCCCCCTTTTTAAATGCAAAATACTGTTACTGCTCAAAACAGCAGATCTTTTTACTTAGAACAAAGTTACTTTATTAATTACACAACAACTAGAATTCTTAAAATACCTTCAAGCTCTATTCTTAGAAGGAAATATTGCTAGCAGAGGCCTTGAAAGTGATGAGATGTAAATTACAAGCACTAGTAAAGCACAAAGAAATGGTACCTGGCGTCATATTCTTCACATTGTTATCTTACCCTCAGCAGGACCAAATTGCAGCAGTTTTTCCATTATGCTTTGTGTTGTGGATATTTTAAGAACCCTTCAGGGAAATACAAAATCATTTCTAGGGAGAAATGTGTTATTTCCTTGCATGAGGACAGTGCAGGAGCTGAATCAGCCATGCAGTGAGAGGAGCTTAATGTCCCAGTTTGCTCCCTGTGGCGGTGCTGGTGTGGCTGGACAGGTGCACTCTTTGGCTCAAACTCCCCAGGCCATGCCATGACCACATTCCTTGTGCAAGGACACCCTGGCTGCACCATTCCTCATTCCTCTTCTGCTACAGCACTATGGCAAGTGAAGGTTTTCACATGTCTATCAAATATTGAGCCTGGTGCTCCCTACACCCCTCCCCCAGAAGTCAGAAGGCTTTGTTTATAATTAGGCAGCAAAAGAAAAGGTGGTTTGGGACTAGCAATGCATTGTTACAGTCAGAAAAGCAGGTTTCATCTTTTCTGGAAGTCTTTTAAAAGCTATGACATTAGCAAAAGACTGCATTGCTATTTGTCATAGTTTTGGCTTTGCTTCTGGCTGGACCAGGAAATGGTGTGCACAAAGTATAATTCCCATGTTTCAGCAATAATGCCCCTGCAGCCTTGCTCCATCACACAGGTAGGGCAAATAATAGTTGCACCTGATGTTTTTCAATCTCTCCAAGCACCAGCTGCTTTCTACTACCTTTTTCTCATCTATTATCTCTGCCAGCTAGCCCCTGATGAAGCCACTCACAATCCTGGTGGCTGGGATTGTGGGATTGCCACCCCAGCAAGAAGCCAAGACTCATTCAAGCAGCCTGAAGAAACTAAACTCCCCTGCAGTTCAACTGTCAGCATGTGCAGGGAGCTAACGGAGCTGTATAACTCACAGCCCACAAGACAGCAGCAGGAAGATGAACTTTGGAGCTTCCAGGAGCAGGTGCACAACCCATTCTTGGTGACTTTCCACCACTAACATCACCAAAAATCACCACCTTAAGACAAGAGGTGCAAAGAATGTGGGATGAAAAAGCACTCACCAAAATCGAGGCATCCCTGAGTGCAAACGCAGTAGGAACTTCTCCATGACTGACCAAAGATGTCATCTGCCATCTAAACATAACATCAAAAATGTGTAATGCCTCTGCTGGCCAAATCATTTGCATTGGCTGGCACAACTCAAAGAACAACTACAGCTATGTTAGCACAAATACAGAAATCTTCCCACTTCATTTGCAGCCTAAGATGGATGGACGCTCTCTTATTCTGCATCTCTTATTCTGACTGGTCTTCATGGTTTCTAAGGAGAAACCAATTAATAACTTTGACAGTGTATCATTTAATCTTTGGCCATGGCTAAAATCCTTTCTGAATCTCATTCATGTGACTGTTTGAAGCATGTTTGAGCAGTAGCTCCATATTTTTTTGGGCGAAGCTAGACCAAAGTCTGAAAGAAGCAGCCAGACTGCTGAACTTCAACATATTAAGATCTAACCCATACAGCAGAATCTGTAGGTAAGACTTTAGCAGTAACTGTGCCCCGTGTTCTTAATATTTTACTTTGGAATTTTCAAACCTGTGCTCACCTCTAACAGGCAGGGCAATCTATCTTTGTCTCTGGAAACAGAATTAGTGTACTTTTTGTATGCGAGTTTCAATTTTCTTTCATATAATGGGGGGTTTCTTTTTCCAGTATTTGTGGTTTCTTTGGATTTGAAAATTCCGAGATCTCTTTTTAAAGATAACTCTGAGTTATTTTCACTTTTTATCTTTTAGAATTTGGAATGCCTGCATTACATTGGTGTATCAGCTGGTAATTATTATGCCTTTACATTCCTTAAGCCCAAATAAAATAGAGCTTATTTCATCTTGCTTCACATTGAAGAATTTTAACCTAAGGGGTGTAAAAGTGCCATTTCTCCTGCTCTCCTATGCCCTGAAATTTTATAGAAATGATTCAGAATTAGTCTTAGCTTTGTAACAGGGATAACAAAACATAAAGCTAACTGTAAAGAACCATTAACCCAAGATTTTTTTCCCTCTCCATTTCTCTTGAAATAGTTTCTTTCCTCCCCCTTTCTTCATTTGCAAGAATTTTCCCTTCAGCAAGTCTGTGAGCACTTATTTATTTTTTGGAGTACTGCACTTTCTTCACGATTTATGAACACAGAGAAAGAGTACTGCTCACAGTAGTCTGAAACATCACAGTGTGTCATGCTGTCACATAACTTGCCCCATTGTATAGCCCGCCATTTGAAAGCACCACGTTATGGACAGATGTCATCTTCTGACTCCAACTGAACCACTGCAAGAAGGATGCCTTTTACCACTGCCCTCTCTGGGCCACTAATGTGTCAGCAGAGCTGCTTGCGGGAACCCTTCCTTACCCAATCCAGGCAAGAGGAGCAGGATTTTTGTAAACTCTTTAAGTGTGAAGCCTTTGCTATGTTGTTTCTTTGCAACAACTCTATGGAGAGCTCATCATGACCAGCTCTGCCAAGACAGCCAATAGGGGAGGAACAGCAAGAAATGTGAAAGCAAAGTGAAAAAGAAAAGTGATTTCTTCTGCCAGCACCCTGGGCACTGTGTGCACTTCTTCCCATGCCCTTACAATTGCTCATCTACAGCCCCAGCCTTCATTGCTCTGCAGCAAGACTTGCTGCATTTGCAATTTCCCCAGCACCTCCTGCCACGTGTAAAATGGAATATAATGCAGCTGATAACCATTGTCAGCAGTATGTAGAGAGGTTATTCTTTCTTGATCTAAGGAATAGGCATGCACAGGTTTTCAAGGAACTTTTGAAGCCACTATGTGCTTCAAAGCAATTTCTGCCTTGCATTATGCCTGCAGCACATTCTGTTTTACTAGCACTATTCCTGCCACTACCATTAGGATTATTTCAGTGTTTCCATGAAGCGCTGTGTCTCGGAGAAGCTTACGGTAACCAAGCTGCTAGAATTAATTCTGGACTCAATCATAACATATTGTAAACTCCCAGTGATGGACAGTACCTTTCTTTCAAAAAGATTGTTAGACTTAATTGATATTGCATAGCATTCAGTAAAGAATTTGGTTTTCTATTGAATTATTCAAAACATTGTGGGTCATTTATCGCATCCAGAACATTTTTGTCATAAGTAGCCGTTCAGAAAGAAGCCACAAAGGAAACCAAAAAGAGAAAGATAGCTATGCTTTCTGACTTTCTTGCTGAGCCACAAAAGACATTTCTGCGAGGCAGCTGAGCTGTCTCAGGGTGCTGAGGCTTTGCTCTGTGCTTGACGAGGCTGGCCACATGGAACTACTTCTTTTGGAGAAAACTTTTGCTTGACTTTTTATGACGTTGCCTTTGGAGGCAGGACACACATAATGGCTTGCACAACACCATCCTTTCTTATGAAACGTACGTACTGCTCCCGTAAACCTTCTGCGGGGCTCTGTGAGCCTCAGAAGGAAGCCAGAAAAAACATGCCCCTAATTGAGGCTGCCAGAGAGGATTTACTTGTCAACAGTTCGCTCATCATTGCAGAATCAGTGTGAACTGCTACAGACACGAGAGGTTCTTTCTGTTAAGATGCGTCATGCTGGGGTAGAAAACAGAGAGGGAAATACCTGTTCTTGGCATACAGGGATGCACCTTTATCCTTTTACTATTTTCAATAGGAACAGTGTGTGCCACAGACTGGAAACTTCTAGAAGTCTGTGGCAAGATGAAGAGAAGTGTAGCCAGGGAGCTGCATATACAATATAAGTGTATTGGTACACTCAGTTGGAGTTCTCTTCAGGAGAAAGAGCTTAAGTATTTTAATATGATTCTTCCTCGAGAAGGGAAAATAACAAATATTTGGGGGAAGATATTAAAATAACCATGAACCTGATCTGTTAACACTTACTCATGGAAGTGTTCCCACCAAAGCATGAACAGGAATGTGTAAAAAAGAAAAAATACTCACGGGCGGATGGTAATTAATACGACCGAGATCTTTATAAGCTGAGTTAGAATGCTGGTAGTTTATTCCAGGGCGTGGGTTAGGAAAGCCAGCTCAGGGCCAGCAGAGTGGACTCAGAGCCAGCATAAGTGGGACAATAGGAAGAGTTAGTAGGGGTGGGTACAAGCATAATCAGTAAGAGAAACAGAGGGCAGATATAAAAGAATATGAGAAAGTCGGAGACCGAGTAAGTAAAGGAGATGGGTCAGAAAGATAAGCAGAGCAAGGAGGAGTAAGAAGAAGAAGTGGAATAAGTAGAAGAAGTGAAAGAAGTGAGTCAGCTCACTTGTACATTCGTTTATATAGTCAACACACAGAATATTCTATTTCTCTAACTAACCAATCTTTCAACGTATACTAATACAATTCGATTTGCTTACAACCTATAGAATCTGTTAGTTTTGTTTCAATTAGGTTATCTCAGGGTCCTCTGAACTTTTCCTTAAAAGGAAAAGGAAGAAGGTCTCTTGCAAGAGTTTTATGAGGGAAAAGAATGTGCTTTGTCATCCCGAACCGTTTCCTATTCAAACCATACTTTAAGCTGAATTTCTTCTTTTTCAGCTTCTTTGGCCACACAATTATATTTATAATTCCTTTCTAATTCACCATTCCCAACAGGAATGTGTCTATCTGATGGAGACACTCACCCTCTTCTCAGACTTCTGTGTTGTGTTCAAGGATAGGATCGCATCAATCCAAGAAACAGGCAGGGAAGGGATTTGTCTGCACAGGAAATGTGGAAGACAATATTAAAGACATCTCTCCCAGCTCCTGATGTTGTGAGGGAACACGCTGGCTTTGCCATGCAGGGCACTTGGAAGACAGCGCTGTTGCCTCTGAGCAGCCAGAGCAGGGGCAGCAGCGGTCACACAGCCTCCGTATCCCCAAGGAAAATCGGTTCGCTCAGTGGGCAGCAGCAGCATCTGCAACTGGGGAAAGCACCAGCAATGAAAGTAACCTTCACACTGGCTTGGTTTCTCACCACTGCTCCCAATAGGGGAGCTGTCCCAGTGAGGGAAAACCAGGAAACACAGCTCCCAGGGACCACTGGCAGGGACCCACGCTGCTGACCTATCTGCTATCTGCAGGGAATTACAGGCTGACCGACTTCCAGTGTTGGTTGTCCTCTCTATAAAATACATCTCATATACAATTCTAAAAATTTCCACTTATTGAAATGACAACTCATTTGTTCCTCCCTCACAATGTATGAACGTTTTTGTACTGAGGTAATTTCAGACAAACAGTAGGGGGGAAATCAGGAATCTATGGTAGAGTATTACCCAAGTTATAAAAGCAGTTTATTACTCTATTGTGTGTCTAAAATTTCTGGAATATTGTAGCAGATGTATTTTATAGAGAAATGACAACATGTCTTAATGAAATCCAGGTTTAGATTCTGGCAACATTTCTTCCTTAATTTTATATTTTGTAACCAAGTCTACAACTCCACCAGGAAATATCAATAGAATATTTAGCACACCTCACCATCTCAACTTCACTGGTATTTGTATAGAGAAGAAAATATCTCTGTGTGACAGACCAGGAATGAGTTTTTCTTTACTTGAAACTGAAGTCTGTTTTCCTCTGCTGATAGCTACAGGCTCCAGTTTTGTTCTGGTCCCCTCCAGGTGAAATTGAAGCGGTCATTGCAATTTTTTGCTGGATCTGTCTTGCATAAGTTGTGCTCTCTAGCTGATCTAGATTGCAAACAGTTTAGCACTGGATCAGCCTGAAGTGCTGCGGCTCTCCAGCTCCCTCCTCACACTGCTCAGGGGATGCAGACAGGGTCACATCCTGCATTCTTTATCGCTGCCCTAAGGAAAACAAGATAGAACCCCACTGTTCCCAGCTCTTGTGTTCAGACCTGTGGCAGAGCTCAGGGGCAGTGTGGACACCTTCTGAATCCCTCACATCCCATGTGTCTGATGCCCAGGTGCCCAGCTGACTTCAGATAAATCACAGGGTTTATTTGGTTGTTGGGTTGTTTGTTTTTTTCCCAATATTACTGTTCAATCCAGTGCATTTGCATTTGCTTCATGAGAATATTTCTAACAGGAGCAAGCATATCTTACAAATTTTATTTCTTTCTCAAAAGTATGTGGATGCTGCAGGTTTCTGACAAACTACTGTTGGTCTCTAAAATGAACATAAGTAACAGAAATGTGAGTGATACTGCTTATCTTCCCAATACATTATCCTTTGAACATTTTTTTCTGAAACTGAAATAAGAGCATCCTGAGGATACTCTTTCAGGAGACACCTGATGTGGAATAGTTCCAGCAGAATTCTGGCACTTGGCAGCATCACAAGCCACTTTCAACCTTAATCAAGGTCTTACAGGGGCAGGTATGAGGAGGCTTGTTCACAGGGCACAGCAGTGGCTGTGCCTTGCATACGCTGCCTGTGTGCCTGCAGCGAGCACGAGCCCACGCAGCCTGACTGGCGCTGCTGCCACCTTGGCAGCTAAACATTTTGCAGTGTTGTAAAGCAGTAAATTGCCTCCAAAGCATTTTTATTAACTTTCAGTCCTTCTGATAGCTTTACAGAAAAGAAAAAAAAAATAAAAGAAAGAGAGAGAAAGAAATATACATAATTTATATATAAGTACAGATTCCTCCCAGGTAGCTAAGTCTTGGTGCTCCTGAATCAGGATGCTGCCTCGGGGGTCTCTGTAGGCTTTACACATCCAGTGCCAGAGTCCTTTTCTGCATCCCAGCCCAACCAGTCTGTCCTGCACCGGCTCATTCACCTCACGGGCAAGTTGAATAAGACCACAGAAGCCCAAGAAGTTACGGTGCATTTTGTGAGCCCAAATCATCTAAATTTGAAACAGGGAACAGAAACTGAAGCTTATATGAAAGCAGTGTCATTGTCTAGCAGCACTGCAGGCTTTTTGAAATTCACACTAACTTTGATATTAACACAGGAAGTTAAAACACTCTAGTGAAATCTACTGCACACAGAGCATTCTGAACATAAAAACACACCCATGACATCACCATGACACAAAATGTAGGAAACACCAGTGACTGTATTTACAAAGAAGTTGGTGCTTGTGTTCTTCTTCCACCAGTTAAAGCTGGTTTGCGGTAGAAGCTCCATCAAATTTGAGACTTTGCTCTCTCAGTTGATTATAAAGATGTTTGAAAGTTGATTGTGCTGTTGCCAGAATAGGGTAGTTGAACTTTCCACAACCAAGATAAAGACCGAGTCCTCTGTCAAACAGGCTTTATGGGACACACTCATACAGCCAAGAAAAAGTAAGGGGCTGCATGTAGTACTGGTTAGAAAGAACTCCTAAACACAGCCAGCAAAGTCCTGGCAGCCTTGGGAACCTGGAAGTGGTATGCTGCTCAGGCTAATTCAGCTTCCTTGAACTCAGGTTTGATGCACTCATGGGTCTGAAATGTTTCTAGTTTCTTATTCTGGTCATGCTACAAATTTTCTAGTTTCTGGGAGGTTTGGTTGATATCGGAGGCTCAGCTATGCCATTGCTTCCTGTATCTTCCCAAGGCCATTTGTTATTTGCTACAATCCTTCCGTTCTGCCAGGAAAGTTACAAGTTAAGCCATGTCAACTGCTCCTTTTGTTTCTCCCTTTTAGTCACAAGCTACTCACAGTAGGTGTTTTGTAGGCCAGTGGGCTCCTTCACCTACAGTACTCCTCTCTAAAGGGCTGTGCCAGCTTTGCCCAGTCCGTGTCCCGATGGCACCAACTCCCCATCTCATTCATGCCCCAACAAACAATTCACAGTTTGCTATTTGAACAACGACTTCCTTAAGAACATGCATTAACAGTACCAAAAGTACTCAAAACAGACTTTTATTTTTTTTTTTTTATTATTATTTTGCACAGTGTGCCTGAAAAAGCAGAGGAAACCTCTTGCCTCCCCAAAACCTAAGGAAACGTGAAGGGAAGGGGAAGCAATCAACCACCCTGCTGCTGCTGAAGGAACATGCCCTACTCCAGTCCTATTCTGTCCCTCCACCTCCCAGCTGCTCCTGGACATGCACTTCCCGCCACTCGCCTTGCACCAGGCCCAGCAGCCGTGGAATCAGTTTAGAAAGTGTCAGAGGATTGACAGAGAACCAGCCCCCACTAGAGTTTTCTCTTAAACTGGGGAACTTGACCGCTTTTTTGGAAGCATCCAGCGAGAGTCGTGGCTGGCAGAAAGAAGGGAAAAAACCCTTCCCATGACTAAGGACAAGCAGCAGGAGCTCAATCCCCCTCCCCTGGCAAAAAGCAAGCACCTGGACCAACTCCCCTACACGGGAGACCTCAGCCTAAACGCGGGGAGCCCAGCTCATGGGGCTACGCCTTCAACCACACAGCCCCATCCCGAGCAAAACCCACACGCTACAGCCGCATCACTGCATCTTCGTTTCCAAATTATTTTCAACCTTTGCTTCCAAGATCGTGACATGAGAACCTAAGACTTTAGACCCAAAATAAATTGTGTTGATATAGCTCATGCATAAGAAATTAATTGAGGCTTTAATTTACTTAAAAATCACTAGGGTAATTTTTCGCATAATGATTCCAAAAGTTCTAGCAGAAGGAACTACTCAGATTCGTAACAGAAATGTGCTTTATTTGTTACAGCTGTTCCCTTACAATACTTGACATAAATTCCTTTGTCTCAGAAATGGTGGTTCACACACCGAGCCCAAAGTGTGTATTATCATGGCAGATATAATTAATTTTAGCAGAGTGATAAACTGAATTGTTGCCTGGGAAATCAAATTCCACAAATGGTGGCAAGGCTGAGTCATTGCCTATAGCAACAAAATTATGATATGCTGCAACTTAATGTAGATCAAAAACTCCACAACACTATCCAGACTACTACAAAAGGAAGTTAATAAAAACTGAGGGTCAACTGTAGTAGCTTTCTGGTTCGCTCATCTTGTGAGCCATAAATCAACATTTTAAACCAAATACCATTGGTTGTATGAGAGTGAAATTCAAGAGGTTTTTTTATTGTTTGTTTGTTTTGTGTTTTTTCCTTTTTGTTTTGTTTTTTTCCCCAGAGATCTTCGTCCTTGGATCCTGCTCTGAGTTTGGAGCGGGCAGCCTCCTCCGGAGCTCACTCCCATCCTCAGCAATCCCTTGAGACCCTGATATGCGATTATTTTGCACCTGAAGGCCCGCTTCTGCTTAATTTTACTGAGCAAACGTTTTGTTTTGCTGGTTATCTGTTTTGTTTTGTGTCACCTGTTAGTTTTGTTTTACTCTCCAGGTGAGAAATCAATTCAGAGGAAACAATCCAAGCATAGATTCTGTGAAAAAACTCAGCCCCTCTCCCCTCACTGCTTTGAGTAACAGGCAACTCTCGACATTTAAAAAAAATTATCACAAAACCATAGGGTTTTTTTAAAAAATTCTTTTATAGGCATTATATATCCCCGCTTATTTTTTAAGACACAACCGCACACTCACATTTAACCTAATAAAAGATTCCACTTGGGGGGGGGA
>VWZN01011472.1:422051-453559 GCA_013396955.1 Regulus satrapa | reverse complement strand
GGGGGGGGGAGGGTTGGGGGAGGGGGAAGTAAACGGGAAGCGTATGCATTTAACCTTTCCCTGAATGCAATATTAAGGGAAACCAGATTTATTTCGCCCCGCCGCTCCCCACGGCGCTGTCCGCAGGGTTTTGGCGCTCCCTAAGGGCGNCTAGTGACGACGCGAGGCCTCCGGCGGAGGGGGGTGGGGGCGCGGCGAGCGGTTCCCTTCATGCTGATCCCCAGCCCTGCGGCTTCTCTCCTGGTTCTCGCCCCGCAGACGTGCCCGCTGCTGCTTCGCGTCTTCACCACCAACAATGGGCGGCACCACCGCATGGACGAGTTCTCCCGCGGCAACGTGCCCTCCAGCGAGCTGCAGATCTACACCTGGTGAGCGGCGCCTCCTGCTCGGCACCCAGGGAGCGCTGCGGGCTCCGCGAGTTTTCTGCGCGCCGGCGGGGAGCTGCTCTGGCCGTGCCCTCTCTGGCAGGCCAGAGTGAGGGGGCGCAGCAGTGAGCACCCAGCCAGTGAGGCTGGAGGGCGGCTGGAGTACCTAGTTACTGCTGCCTGTAATCCGGGGGCGGCTTGTGCTGCGGCGGTCGCGGTCACAACACGCAGAGCTTCTCCTGTAACTGTATTTTGCTCCAGCAGCCTCGCTTATCCAGTAGAAGTGGTTGTACCCGGAAGGCTTGAAATGTTGTGTGAATGGTTTGTTGGTGTAACTGAGACCCTCCTAAAAGTGGATTAAGAAGTTTTCTTTTTGCATGGTCAGGTAGTGGTGCTTTAACCGAGAGCTGCTTTTTGTCACTCTCAAATTTATTTTGGAGAACCGCCTTGGTCTCCACTGCAAACATGTTAGGTTTTTGTTTGTAGTGTTTTGAAGAATGCCTTTGAAAAGGCATGACACTGCTTTTTAAACCCTTCACGATGTTCACCAGAGTTGTAACTCATACTTTATGTAGTTGGATAAATCGGTTTTTCTGTGGCTACCAACGCATGCAGTTCTAATTTACTTCTAAGTGGGATTTGTGGACTCTGTCCAGCTGTTGGTGGTGTCTGAGTTGTTTCCCATCTGCAGAAGCCAGAATGGGCATTTTCCGTCAACACACTGCTCCTTGGTTGCCCGAAGCTCGGAGTGAGTGCACAAGTCTGTACAATTTGAGACACTTTACTTGCTGTGACTTTTGTTCTTGAAATTGTGAAATTTAGCCCTGCTCTGGTGAAAGGCTGGTGAAAGGTGTGCTGCCTTCTAGGGCAGGAATGGAAGGCCATTTTATTCTTGTGCTTTTCTTACGGTTCCTCTAATAGGGAGCTTATTTTAGTACAGATGTCAGCTTAGGTGAGAAAACTCTTAGGCTGTTACTTTGCATTAATGTATTAACAAAAAAAAAAGACTCCTGTTGTTTAGAGGGTGATTCTTCAGAGAGGGCTGGAAATGCAGACGTTGAGATGTGTACAGAGATGAGATCGTTCTCCTGAGCATGTTGCCTGCAGTGTGCAGTTAAGTGGTGAATTCCCTCAGGTGTTAGAGCTGATCACTGTGAACACGGGGTGTGCCAAGGCAAAGAAGTGGCAGCAATACAGATTCCATCCTAAACATCCCATTTCTGGGGATAGTTTTTTTGCGCGTTCCTTTGAGAGCATGAAGCACTTTGTTTGTTTAATCTAGGATGGATGCAACTCTGAAGGAGCTGACCAGCTTGGTGAAAGAAGTTTACCCAGAAGCACGGAAGAAGGGCACACATTTCAACTTTGCTATTGTCTTTACAGATCTCAAGAGGCCTGGCTACAGGTAAACGGCGTTTCTTCTCTGAGCTAATACAATACTCTGGGCAACAGAGCAGTAAATTATTCTTTGTTAACACTTATTTAAGGTTCAGAACCCACACACCAAACTTCTGAACCTCTGCATTGTGCTTGGTGGCCATCTCTGTCAGAGTGTTCCCAAAAGTCTGAGCCTGTGTGCTTGACAGCTTTGGTTGCTGTATTCGCAGCTGGAACATGGCCCTCCAACTTGAGATAATGCTCTGTTCTGGCAGGTCTTGCACCTGAGTCACAGCAGTGATCCTGTTGTGGATCAAAATGGCATCAGCTGATCTTTGTCAGCATCCAACAGTGGATGTACCCTGGTTTGGAATCTGGCGAGGTCTTGTACTTTGTCTGTACAGCAGCGGCTGAGGGGTTCCCACTGGTATTTAACATAACAGGGCAGAAGGCTCTGCTGTGCCATCAGAGAGAGCATTCGGTGTAGCTGTTCCTGGCGTACCCAGGACTGCAGAGAAAAGCCCCAGCATTTTGGGCACACGTGTGTGCAGTGCAGGGAAGGGAGTGCCGAGCGGGTTCCTGCTTTGGACATGGGTAGAGATCGGCCACTGATAACTGATGTGTCTTTCCTCTGCTACGCACAGGGTGAAGGAGATTGGCAGCACCATGTCGGGCAGGAAGGGCACGGATGATTCCATGACACTGCAGTCTCAGAAATTCCAGATAGGAGACTACTTGGATATAGCAATTACTCCTCCGAACCGCGCACCACCCCCATCGAGCCGCATGAGACCTTACTAAAGTCTTCCTTCTCTTTGTTTGATTCCGTATTCTGTTCGCTCCTACTTGCTGTTCTAAAGCAGGCTCATTTTTTTTTGCTTTTGTTGCTAAGCACCTGAAGACAAAGCTGAACATTGTAGAAGAAAGTTAGCTCTTAAACATTAACTTTTAGTTTGTTTTAGAAGAAACCCCTTTGGCAGTGCCATCCCATCCCTGATTGTTGTAGTTCAAATAGTAAGTTAGTGTGTCTAGTGTTTTAAAGACTTCCATGAAATATGACTAGGAGGAGTACAGATGTTGACTTCTTTGGAATAAAAATTGATGTTATTAATCTTTTGACTGTTTAGTGGTGTATCAACGCTGAAGGCCGCTCTGTTAGAAGTTGCTGATGCTGCTGCGGGTTGTTGAGGGTGTTTAGCAGTCAGCTTCTAGAATCTGAAAATGGAGGGATAACAAAAAAGGGTAGCTCAGGGATTTCAGTTGTCCATGGGGCAAGGGGTGTGTGTGGTGTTGCCTGGTTCTTTCAGGAATGGGATGAAAAAGGGGTGATCTGTGTCTCAGGAACGTGGTGGAGGGTGGGGCTCAGCTCCATGCTTGATTCCCTCTGTCATTGAAGGGGAGGTGCCTGTGGCTGACTGGGAGCATCCAGCTGCTCCAGGCAGGACTTGGTGCTTGGGTTCTGCACCTCGAGCCCTGTGTGCTCAGAGCAAGGCAAGGGCAGGAAGAGAAGCAGTAACTGCTCCACCTTCCTCACCTAAGGCCTGAGCAGAAGCTGGGACTGGAGTAAATGTTCCTGTCTGCTGAGGACAAGGTATTTTGTGTCAGCAGCTGGGATCTATACACAGGTTTATATATTTGGGTTTTATATATATATATATATATATATATATGTTTGGGTTTTTCTGCCTCTCAAGAGTCCCTTGGTTCAGCATAGCCTCTGAGGAAGTTCTACCCATGGCTCATCCCTCTTCTGACCCCCTTCTCTGGGTTCTAAGGCAGGGAGTTGCAATTTCAGCCTTTATGAATGTCTCTCAGTTGCAGAATCACCTTCATTTGAGTCGCTTCTCCTCCAAGACTGAAAAGTGCTCCCCACCTATTTTTTAAAGAGAGCTCAAGACAAGACACTTTTACATGCTGCTTGGAAAGGTCTCAGCCTGGAAGTGGCAGTGGAGCTGGGTTACTTTTGCCAGGGTTGGCATGGGTGAGATGTGTTTCTGTGGCCCAGTCAGCTCTGTAGCGAAGCAGTGGTGCTCCAAATACTGTTGCTGTGAGAAACCCACGTGTCAGAGCAGCTCAGGGACTTGTGTTACTGGAGACAGGCTTGCTCAGGTGGGGGACACCTGACAGAGCTGGGCAGACAGAAAAGCAAAGACCACTGCTAAGCGTTCTCACTGATTGCCACAGGGCCTCATCTGTCCCACAAAATGAGTGTGATGAGTAACCAGCATGTAATGACAGAATTGCACAGCTCCTAGCAGAGGGAAGGACAAACTGCCATTAGAGGGACACAGGAATATGGGCATTTCCTCAGTTTTATGTCCTGGTTTTTGCTTTAATTACATTTAAGGATAATTCTTAAATGTCACTATAAAAGGCAACAGCTGCAACTGAGTCTGTCTGACTCAGCTGCTCTGGGAGGCAACTTCACTTTGCTGCTGGACTGGGAGACATGGCCAGGGAATGCTGGTGCCTGCCCAGCTGGTAGAGAAAAAGGACATCTACTGGCTTTATAGGTGGTGGCCCATGAAGCAAAATTGCCAGGAAACATATGCGCAGAACTGCCTGCAATAGCGAATACTTCAACTGCCTTGTTTGGTGAGGAGTTTTACCTTCCTGTGACTGCCACTAATGTATAAATCCCAGCTGATTCAGGATAAACTTCTCTTGGGATCTCTTGCCCTCAAATCACACAGAAAGATAATGCAGAAGTGCAGAGATTATTATTATGAGAAAAGATACTTGAGAGAAGAATGCAGTTCATCCTAGGGGTTTCCTGTATCCATATAGATCAGCTGGCAATCCAAGCTGATGGCAGCAGCTGTGGGAGCAGACAGTATCCAGGTATAGCCATCCCAATGTGGCAAGAGGTGAAAGGGAAGGGAAAGCTGTCACTAGCTGAGCTCCTCTAGTGCACAGGAGGGAATTCAGTCACAGTAGCCTGGTTGTGTCTCTGAAAGCTACTATAAAAGATGAGGAGGGATGTCAGTCCCTAAAAGGAGCAAAAGATGCAGAGTGCTGTGGTTTGGGGAAATTAAAACACGGTCATCAACAGTGAACAAGAATCCCGTATGCTCTGGAAGTGGTGTAGACAATACTGCATCCAGATTTGTCAATCCACAGGATTTGCGTTGTAGGCAGCAAGTTGATGAGGAATTTTTGTTCCTTGTCAAGGCAGCTGGATGAGGTGTTCATCTTTTTTGGATCCTTAAAGGCCTAAGAGACACAGCTCTGTTATGTATCTACACTGTCAATAGTAACCACTCCTCTAAAGCTTTTTATCTCCCAGCTGAGTAAGACAAAGAACTAGAATGACAGTCCTCCAGAAAAGGTTTCCTGACTTTGACACTTCTCAGAGGTAATGCTCCCCCTGCCCAGCAGCCCAGAGCTCTTGACTCATGCCCTGTCAGGGATCCCACACCTACCCCCACCTCCCTTGGAGGTGTGGTCTCTCCAGGCCTCTCCCTTCTCCCTGACCTTTCTCAGAGGCCCGTTTTTCTTCGCCTCCAACCAGTGACAAACATCCGGATCAGTCTTGTGGGTCTCCAGCCTGGGTTCCCTGGCCTTGGGCTGCAGCAGCAATCCTGGTGAGCTGGGCTCCCTGGCAGGGCCAGAAGCATTCCACATCCTGCCTGTGGGGTGCAGCACAGTCAAAGAGACCCAGCTACAGAACCAAGTTAACTTCCCCTAATTTCTATTTTTACCCTTAGTAGCACCTACTGCCCTGCTCCCATAGATGGGGCTTCTTCCTCTTTCTGTGCCACTTCTGCTCTGTCTTTCCTTCATGTCTAGGTTTGGCTTGTCATGAAGAACTCTCTGCTGTGCATCCCCAAACAAACTTGACTCTTAGTTCTCATTAACCCCCCCCCCTAATTTAATGCACCTAGGCCGATACTTTTTTCAATCTAATAAACAGCAAAGGTATATCAAAAATGCTATTTTGTTTTTCCTCACCAAGAACCCCCGCACCACAACCTTGTTACACCTTACATAAATATTACTGCCACTGTTGATCATTAGGCTTTCAGGGGGAAGAAAAAAAATTTATTTTCCACATGCTCAGGCCTTAATTAAGTTTTCACAGTGACCTTCTGATTTCATCACCCCTCCAGTACAGGTACATGCAAGTGTGTACAGACACATGTGTATGTCCACGAGCAGAGACTACAGCATCAGAAAGCCAGCTCCTTTCCTGCAGCAGCAGCACAAGCCTGATACAAGTTCTGCAACACTTCTGGGAGAGGTCCTGGTGTGGGGGTTAGTTCTCTCCTTAGTTTAAGGAGACTTTTTCAATAACCAGGGCAGCACCAGACATAGTCCTCCCTCTGTGTTTGCTATCTGACTAGAGCAGTTGTGGAGACTTAAAAATTTTACTTTACAGCTCTGGTCAAAAGCAGAAACAGCTGGGATGCAGCAGGAACATATTAAGCATTATCAACAAGTTCTGACTTCTGCAATGGAAAGCATGGAAAAATGAAGTCTCTGAAATTCTATTGTGTCAGAGCAGGTGAATGATGACAGCTAGAGTAGTATTCAAAGAACAGCACTATAAGTGATACAACAGCTGGGGTTCCACCTGCCAAAATCAAAGCTATCCAATTATCTGCTGTTGTCTAAGCCCTTGTGTCTGGACTTTGTGTGACTCAGGTTAAAAAAAAAAGAGTATCAGCTCCCCCTGAGGAATGTGCCTTGCAAAATACCCATGTGGTGTTGTGCCCCTGGCCACAAACACCAGTTGGTGGTGAGGAGGTGCCTGGCTGGCATATACTGGGGCAAGGTCCTAACTGCCTAAGGGGTGGGTTCAGAGGGGCTGGGGTGTTTGGGACCCTCCCTGGGGTATTTCCCATCTCAGAGAACTGACAGGGTAAATAGAGACAACCTGACCCAAAAACTCAATTGACCTCCTCAACACTCAGCAAGAATATCCAGTGCAAATGACAGCTCCAAGGGCTCCTCTAGGTGAGCTCCTCCAAGCGCAGGCTGAGCTGTCCATTCTTCAAGCTGTGCTTCAGGGAAACATGAGGTGGTGTTTTCACTTAAAAAGACTCGGGGCCTTAACACGGCTTGAAACTGCACCTGGGCCAGGCTTTAGAGGGTGGGAGGGGCACTCACAACAGTGGTTTCAGGGAGGGCATGTGAGGAAGAGCACCAGGCACACATCTTTCCCCCCACCCCCAAGTGCCTGCTCAGCTGGGGCTGTGTAGAGTCCAGGTAGGGGTCTGCTGGCAAAACATGCCCCACTCCTGCTGCCTCTGCCTAAACAACTGCTCTGGAGAGCAGGAGACTTATACTAGAAAAGAAGATAATCACATGCTTATAGAAGTACTAAAGGTTTGAAATAGGTCCTCACTGGTGCCAGAGCAGCCTACACAGCAAAGAACAAAGCACACCACTCTGCACCTCTAGATAGGACCCTCTTCCAAGTGTCAGAGGTTGGTCCTAGGAGCTCTGTTCTCTCCTACCTGATTCATGGACAACCACCCAAACAGCCGTCCCAGGGAGGGGGAAGGGGAGTTGTGAGGAGTGCTGGGTGCTGTGGTGAAGAGGAGGAATTTCTTCAGGGGCCACTGAAGTAGAGACTTAGAAAACCTTACCAAAGCAGCCAGACAGACGGGATAGGATTCACCCAGACAGGGAAGGAGGATGCTGTGGCTCCCACGCCCGTCCTTTCCCTTCTCATGGCTCAACAACTGTGAATGCCTTTGCAGGCAGGCAGTGCACATTCCATGAACAATTTAATCCTGGAAAACAGTAATTAGCTCCTGGTGGCTGGACAAGCAGGAATGGATTTCCCTGCAGCCACAACTACCATGATGCAACTGACAACCTATGGCGTGGGATCTGCAGCTGGGGGAGGAAAGGTAGGAACATGCAGAAGGCCCTAGAATGGTTAAGAAAAATTTAATAAGAAATCATTAGAGAATGTAACCCCAGGGCTTTAAGTCAATATGCCAAAAACTATGGAAGTATCAGATCACCTTCCTGCTGGTTATTCTGCAAACTATGCTTGCTTGGCCTCTTGAGCATCTTATTCCATGGACCATTCCCCATGCAGAACATGTAGCACCTTTGTGCTGCTTTTTAAAAAAACTCTTCAACGTGAGTTAGGCAAGATAAGTTCAGAGAAATCCCTTGATCTGGGCAGCACCCTACTGTGATGTCAACTGCCCCTTTGTAAAAGTAGGTATTAGTGCAAGAACAGCACAAGGTTTACATTTAAGTTGATACAGGCAGCATCAGCCAATGTCTTCCTGGCAGAAAGTTGTGCTCCTTTGCACATGATTCCATAGTTTGACCACTGGATATTGTCTTTGCTCCTTATAAGTGTTACAATCTCTGTATTATTGTCCCATGGGGAAACAACAAGGTACTCCCAAAACAGAGGGCAGAGCCAACACCAGCTACAGCTGTTGATGGAGGATATGCAGCCACCACGAGTGCTGGAACATCTGAATAGCAACAAGAGGGAACAAAGCAAATAGAACATTTTACAGGAAATTTAAAGCATCCTTGGTGCCTTAAAGAAACATGGAAGCCTGGACTCTAATTATTGCTGCAGTGGTTAATAAAATCATCAATTAAAGCACAATGGGAGGCACTAGAAGTAATGCTTATCAATTATCCTTTTTGACAACCATCTGGGAAGTTTCATTTCACTGAGAGACCTATAATTGTGCTCAACATCAAAGTAATTTCCTAGATAAGAAAGCACTGACCACCTTATTAAGGGGCTTCCTGGGTAGAATAACTGAGATGCTCTTTTGACAACAAATGGGATTAGGGGGAGAAACTTCTGTTAGCTCACTCATTTGATGTACCTTAAGAAAAAAGGAAAAATATGAAGAACCACAGCAAATGAAGGCAAAGTAAAAGCTATGCTTTTTTGGTTACTTCCCAGATGTTTTTAAATACTGAAAAGCAATTTCATGCAGGGTTCAATCTTTTCTGAGAGCAGGCACTGCTAGGAGATGTGATCTCCTTCTCACCCCACTCTTCCCTTCCATCTAATCCAGCACTCACACGGACAAAAGCGGAGTTAGAGATTACTGTTGGGAAGGACAAACTAGAAGAGAAAACAAAAATAATTAGCCTTTCAGTGTCTTGGCAAATGAAGAAATCCATGGTAAAACCACACAACCCCCTAGATTCTGTGCAAGGGAATTGATGGAACAGCCTCTAGTGGACATAGTCCCCAGTTAAACTAAATAAAGCACAACATAAAACCATACTCTGGCAACTCTACTTGTTTTCAGGTGATGACTTCTCTTACAGAACCACTGTGTTTGCTACCTATGTGGTTGCTGTTTATCTGTACTGCACTTCCTGACAGGCCAATGCTGTTGAAGAGATTCACCCCACAACAATGTGTAAAATTTAAGTTCTTTTGCGTCATTCCCACTTCAACACGTTCTTATCTTTAGAGTGCAGCTGGATAAGCCTTTCTCCATTAGCAACACTGGCTTAAGATGCATTTTACCCTCCTCCAGCCCCATAGCTACATCCTTGGTTGTTCCAGTATATCAGACAGTCACACACACACACACACACACACACACACCTGTCCCACTCCTCATGGCTACAGCAGATTGCACAGGACTGCATCCAGGTGGCTTTTGAATATTTCCAAAGAAGGAGACTCCACTGCCTCCCTGGGCAGGCTGTTCCAGTGTTTACCCTTTCACTTCTGTCATTTCCCCCCCTCACTCCCATAACTCAAACTACTGTTCAGGACATCCTGAAACCTAAAAGAATTTCAAAGGTGACGTACGGCAAGCTAAAACTAGACTTTGTTTTGCTGCAGTGATTATATCTACCTGAGAGTAATGCTTTGCCTATAAAAAAGAATACAAACAACATTATGTGTATTAGAGTAATATTGCAAGCAACAAAACCGACACATACAACTTAATTTCTTGATTCCAGGAAGTCTCATCCCTGTATCGTGTCACAATAGCTAGAGTAGACCAGAAGATTTTAAGGTTTCAATTGTCATATTGAAGATAATTTGTATCTCAAAATATTAATTGAATCCCTTTCATATTAGTTAAGGATATATAGCAGAAAAATATTAATAGGCAAGGGAAATTATACAAGTGCCTTGCAGTAAGAACTCCAGCAGTGCAAGGCACAACTCCACAGTTCCCTAATGGAGGAAAGCACAGCGGAGTGCTGAGCTATTCTCAGGTTTAGATAAAAGACTTTTCTAAGCCCTTTTGTGAATTTCATTAGTCAAAGGCAGGGGGAATACAGCAAGGTCTGGGACAGTAGTGCTGCTTGTTTCATTTCATGTTAAAAGGATATCTGGCTTGCTTCAGGGCAAGAAAGAGAATGCAGCCTGTGAAATGACTCCTGTTTAGTGCTGGTAAATCTGCCTGGTTGAAACCCTCTTGCTCTACAGCAGGAGTACTTTGTACATTTTCAAGGCCATGAAATTCCAGAGCCAGCATTCACCCCACCACGTAGTTTTAATCCATGAAAAAGCTGGAGAGAGGTTTGGCCTTCACTCTCTGAAGAAGATGGGTAGAACAAATAAGTGTTCTTCTAGCAGACACCAAGCATTTGAGACAGATTTATTTTCTATCAAAAGTGTTAATTAAGATCATAGACTGAGACATTAATACATAACATACTTTTAAACAGAAACTAAAATTTTCAATGACAGTGTGCTCAGGTCAGAACTAGTAGAAAAATCACCTTCTCCAATTAATTTGATGTATGCTTATCCTGGAAAATGACTGGGACAGCAGGAAAAAGGGACCTTTACTTGTTAAGTTTTAACCAGGACAAGTCTAATCAAATGAAGAAATACTTGTGGGCATCTTTAGATGTCTGAATATCCTGAAGACCTAAAAAAAATGTGGAGCTGAGTTCAGAAAAACATCTACTTATCCCCATCTCCTGGGACAGTCTCTCCCATCTCATGTGTTGCATGTTTGCCCTCATATAAATGACAGAATTTCAGCCATCAACTGGAAGACAAACAGTAAGAACATTCCTGGAGTCACTGAGAGGAATTGCTGACACTGGAAACAGCAAACAAGGACATGGAGCTGGGTTTCCTAGTGGAAAGCAGTTAAAAGTGCTGGTAGAAAAATATCCTAATTACTATGACTAGCAAAAGAGTTCCAAACAGCTCTGAGAATTTCAGCTTGATCAGCTACTACAGGGTTAGATGTGCACATTTACAAGTGACACCAGCACTGAAGAGAATACACGTGGCAAAAGCAGGAGAGTAAACAATCGCCTACAGGCCTGCCAGCAAATTCTTCCAAGCAGCCGAAGATACACACAACCAGTAAGAATTGCACATTTTCAAATGATTCACAGCAGAGCCAAAGTCACCTTCTAGGGCTACAAAGGAATCAGACAAATGGCACCTGATACTGCGCTGATATATAAAGAAAGAAGCTGCACGGGAAATGCCAGTGTGCCAGAGTGGCAACTGTCAGCCTGACACAGGAACCTTGTTCTTAGCACTGCAGAAAGGACTAATAGCACAGAAGAGCTTTAAACACTACAGCAGGAGTTACTCTTCCAATACAAAACTGTTTACTTGTTTCTGTTGAAGATGACAAATACTGCTGAAGTACCAGGCTTGAGCCTCATCCCTGAAAGGAGGTAGAGTCAGCAGAACAGCCAGAGATATCCACTTTTTAAAGTAATATACTGCAGTTTCCTTTTATTACAACCTAACTGCACTCTCTGCAGCCCACTGCAAATGCAATCCTACACAACAATTGAAGAATCTAAGTACCACCTTCTACATGGATCTCCATCCCTCTTTGAAGTGCAATATATTTCAGATCCCTCAAAACAGTTTGCCAATAATATCAACAGAAAATTAAGCACAAGCTGTTATAGTTCAAACAAGTTTATCCACATCACGGATAAAGAATTTTTCCTCCATTAAAAAAGCCTTTTCTTGGTATGGTTCTTTCTTCCCACCAGTATTTCCCTTTGCTTTTTGAACTTGTTATGATTTGGTGATAAGATCCATGAATGTGAAAGTTTCAACATGGTCTTCAGTTTGATTTCAGAAGTTTGTCTTGAATACTCCACGATATCCTCTGCAAATATATCCAGATGTGTTAATAAGCTTATTTAAATTATATTCTGAATTAGTAGAAGACAGAAATATTGAAAACTTCTCTTTTTTATCTTGACAACAAAAAATGAAAGGGCAGCTAAAATGAGATTACTCAAATGGATTCCAACTCCCAAGCTTTTATCAGCTGGGCTGCTGCTATCTGTGTTGCTGTTCCTTGCATGTTCCTTGTACCTCCTATTTAAATAATCTCCAAGACTAACAGATAATCAAGCATAAGATATATTACACTGAATTAGGAATATGTATGCTTTGATAAAGCTGTCATAAAAGCTTCTTTATTATATTCAAACTGATGGTGTTCTTCATAAAACTATAAATCAATTGTTCTAAGATCACTCATACTTATTGTAACTTTTCATTTAAAGAATGGCGTCTTTACCAGAAGAAGGGTGAAACCAGTTCTCACTTAGATACTTTTCACAAAATTCTTTCATTTTATTGCCTTTCACTGGTGCTTTGCTTGCCAGAAAGCAAAGTATACCTACAGACAGACCTACAGTAAAATTCTTTTTTTTTTTTAATTTAGGATGATCCAAATACACTATCAGCTATAATATTTGTTCTTTACAACAGGTGGTCACACACTATGCCAAGACCCACTTATTTAGTCACAGAAACAAGAGCTGTTTTGATAGTTTAAGAGCAAGCCGCTACAATCATTTCTAACCGCATTAAAGCCTCTAAAATTAAATAACCAAATTTTTAAAATGTAATGATACCTGTTCTCCTTGTTGTAGTAATCAGTGGAATCACTTTCATATCTCGTAGTACTTCGTGCCTTGGTGTCCATTTCCTTGGCTTTAGAAGAATCTACCTTATTATATTGGGAAAGCATCTATAGAAAACATTAAGGAGGAATAAAAAGAATTACCTGAGAACTCAAAACAGATGGATTAGATAGAACTAGGCCCTTTTAATTCTAGTATTTTGATGTTAAAATGTGCGAAGGAAAAAAAGCATATTAGCTAACCTTTAGAACATTATCTGGTATCCTTGTTATTTCTGGAGGTGGAGGAGTATTGAGTAAATGGTCATAGTGTTCCAGTTTGGGAGGGGAAGGGTCCTCAGAATGTTTAAGATACTCATCAGAGCTGGCAGCAAAAGGAATTCTTCTCTCTTTATATGGAGTATCTTTTGCATCATTCTTTGTCACTGACTCAGTCTTCTCCCCTGGCGTTATCTGCTGCTGCAAAAGAAGTTTTAAATGCCTTCAGTTAATTTACTTTTGTTAGGTAAAATATTTAGTAAATGTTCTTGGAGAACTACTATTAGAAAGAACTTTTACAGTGACATAAGAAAAAATAGCATTGGAAAAGGATCCCAAACTCACATTTTAAAATCTGCTTATGGCAAAGTGTGTGGAAACGTATGTAATTGCTATTTACCTTTGCTTCTGCTTTTAGCCATCTTGTTTGAAAATCTGGACACTGTGGTGTTGCTGCATGACTGGGAAGAGGCAGCTCCTTTTTCTCTGGTGACCTTGATAATACTGCATTATTTGTTTTGGAAGAGACTGTCACATCAGGAGTACACAACACAAATACCATAGGAGAAGCCATCCAGTCAGCTGCTGCTATCAAGGGTGAAAAAAAAAAATTGTAAAAGATATATACACATACATATATATAACTATTACCAGTTCTAGTTTCATTTTCTAAAACATGTGTATCCTTTCAGTTGATACTTTGCTTGAGCCCTCCACAATTAACTATTCCTTAAAAGCAGCAAATGCAAAGTAGTCATGGTAGTCCCACTATTGCATATAACTGAAGAAGCCCGACTTAAATCAGCATTGCTTTTACCCTCTCATTTACCCAGTTGTCACTATGTTTGTCTCAAGATTTTAAAAATAACCTGTTTCTCCTCTCAAAGAAGTTTAAGCATTACTCTTGAAAGTCTTAAATTACTGTCTTGCTAGCCCCTTTCTTTCCTGTCTTTAAACAGATCCCATGGGTTTTCTCAGGAAAAAAAATGCTAAGTTGGCAAAACAGCATTTTTATTTTGAATATGGATAAGCTGCAGTTACAAAATGATTAGTTCATCTGCATAACTCCAATTGGATATGAGTACAAGAATAAGGAAAAATTTATAGGGAGTAAGAAACTTTCCCAGAGAAGCCATCAACGTTTTTTAGACATTACTACTCGTACAATGACTTGTCCTGAATTAACCATATTTAACCAGAAACACAATTTGAGTCAACCATTATGTTTACACTGCATTTGCACACGCATTCTGTAAAAATGCACGTGTATATTAATTTCACAGATTTTTAACTTACCATTCTCAGCTCTTTTACTTGAGTTTGATACAGGAGTAACCATGATTTCCTTGACTGTCATTTCTGGCAAATTCCCTCCGTTATCATCTCCTCTTTTAACCAACCTGAAAACCAAATCCCCAGTTAGCTCTTAAGAATTATGAAGCAGTCACATTTACAAGACTACTGCCAACCTAATCACTTTTCTAGTATTCATTTATGAACATGCAAGTAAAAAATTAGTTTTCTCAAATATGAATTTTTTATAGATTCTTTTTCGCCTGTGATTCTACTGCAATTTGTGGTATGCAAATGTTCAGATCAGCCACAAATTATCAAATACACTGAGATTTCAATCCAAGGCATTAAGGAAAAAACAAACCCAAACCAAATGTCCGGGGTAGGACAGATGCCACAGATGATCAATTCTGCGTTAGGGGTTTTATTCTGAACTGCCTGTTGCACATGAAATTATATAGAACAAGAGGAAATATTTTCCGCTTTTAAAATAGTAAGGGTCTTGTGAACACGAAAAGATTTTTAATTGAATTAAGTTTAAATAAGATTGTTTATCTTAATCAAATACTATAGAGCCTTAAAGTCATTTTAGTAATTACATCACTATTTAAAAGGAGAAATCCCAAAATTACTTTTAAAGAAAATTTAGCAATTTCAGAGCGACAAACTATTTAATATTGTTTTCCATAACACTGGGAAAAGAAATTTTAAGAATTACTTTTTCATATCCAAGATACTATAGAGAAAAAAAGGCATATGCAGTTAAGAGATGATACCAGGCAAAAAAGTGGTAGCTTATCTAACCTACACACAAATCTGTGTCTTTAAAGAAAATTATTTTAAATGCTTAAAAAGTAATCTTAACTACTGTAACCAGATTTAGATCTTTACAAAACGTCTAGGCTGAAAAAAAAACCCCAATAAACAGAATAGACAGTATATGAGGCAGTATATTTTACTTAGATGAACACATCTCAAACTTTGGGTTAAATGAAAAGTAAGTTTTCAAGTCAGTTTTGTCTTTGAAGTCTTAGAGATAGCTGAAACCATAAGATTTTTATTTTTTACAACAAGTAGAATCAGTAGAATTCTGTTTATATTAACAAAGCTTCTGCAACCTTTACACTGGCTGTGTAATATCTGTGGCAAAAAAGCCCAGGCCCAAACCTCTGGGTTGAGAAAACAACAGATCCCATTCTGTTTTTCTCTTTGTAAACACACTGCCTGCATATGGAAGGTTATTATGGCACAGTCAAGAGGAGGAGCACAGCAGGCGAATTTCATCTCAGCACCTGGCACTGCAATGAGTGTGTGAAAACGTGCAGGGAGTTAAATGACCCAAGACCCAGCACCTAGGAGACAGCAATCCTGAAGACAAAGGGAAAGGCAACAGGAGCAAGAAACTAGTGCAGCAAGAAGAAAATACAGAGAATCAAAGAGAACTCCAGTAACTTACTTTCTGATGGTCTGAGAAGTTTTATGAATGAGCGCCATGGTGTAATCCTCATTCATGCACATGGTATGTTCACTAATGCCGAAGTGCTCGAGTTTCGGCGTTGCACACTCGTAGTCATCCATCTTCAGCTTGCATTTCGGAGTCTTGGGCACAGCCTGGGGCGTCCGCAGCTCGTGCGGGGTCTCCGGCCTCTGCCTGCGCGCGCTGGCTGCGCTCCGGGCTCTGGGCGCACTCCAGGGCCGCGGGAAGGCGTACTGGGAAAGGCCGAAATCAGAGAGCTCCGGGTTCCGCAGTGGGTCTTGGGCCAACGGGGCCTTCTCTGCAGAGGCACACGGCTGAGGCATGTCCTTGGCTTTTCCTTCCTCAGAGCTATTCTGGAGAGACACTGCTGACTTACTGCTAACTTCATCCTCCTCTTCTTCTCCTTAAGAAAAGAAATGGGAAAAAAAAAAAAACCCCGAAACAACTCAGAAGTTTCTGGTTTAAGAATTTATAAAAGAAATTGGCATACTTCCCCAGAATTCTTACTTATTTTTACAGCACCAATCACACAACAAAATCTTTTGCCCTGTGGATATTGTTATAAAGCAAATAACAGATGTACTTGATCTCCTAATTAATAGAAATATACACATAGCCAAAGAGAAACATTTTGTGAAAATGATACCTTTCTTCGCATATTGTATTGACAAGAAATATTACCTGTAGAGTTTTTGTCATGTGGTTGGCAGCCATATTTCTGGAACAGCTCTCTTATTTTTCCAAGATCTGCTGCATTTCTTTGCATCAAGATTTCAGTTGCCTTCATAAACTCCTGAATTGCTTTTCTTTCAGAGCAGCTCTTATCAAGACTGGCACTAACATCTTCCTTTGGGGACAGAGAGTGGAACACAGAAATACTGGTTTTCAAATCATCATCCCATGGTAACTGTTTACACACATGGCATCTTGGGAGTAAGTATTCAACTGCAATTCAGATAAAGATAAGCAGCAAATTTAGGTCTTCTCTATGCCTGAAAACCATCAGGTGTATGTATACCTATGGAATACCAGGAATATATAGGGCCTAAGTGTATGGAAACTTATAAAAGTAACTGTAATGACAGTTCACAATAAGATTACTACTTATGGTAACCTTGCCAAGAAAATTACATGCTTTTACTCCAGAAAAATATGAGGCTACAGCAATTAGTATGGACTCTCACCCCATATGTACAAAGAAATAGTGCAGAGCAGAAGGCAAGCCTCCTTTTATATCACTCAACTGTTTCTATATTGCTCATTTCTATAACCCATTTTTTCTGCTTCTGCATAAGAAACAGACAACATTTTTCACAAGTTTAACTGAATAGCTGAAGATACTGAAATTTATGTGAAGACTGATTTTCTTCTGGTCAAACAAAAACTTTGTTCTGGTCATGGAAAACAAGCAAGCATTTCTTTTTTTGTTGGGAGCTGCCGTTCCAGAATCGTCCTCCTCATACCTTGGCACAGCTACAACTTCCTTGTAACTTTTGCTCCCTGCTTAACTGAGTGACAGTAGTGACTGCAAGCTAAAAAACATTGCTAAACCTACTCTGGGTCACCTACAAATTTCTGGGCATTACCCCAATATCCATGGCCATTATGAGGACTTGGATGTTACTAAAAATAAGAGTTATAACTGCTGACTAACAAGAGTTGAATTGTGACTTAATGATCAAAACAGAATCATAAGTTTATGGAACATGCACACACATTGAATTTTTCAAAAAGGAGGTGAGTTAAGATGTTACCTTCTGAGTCTTGATTTCAGTGTAGAGGTCATGCAAAACTGCTAGTGGAGATTCATCTTCATAGTCTTCAAGATGCATGTTCACAAGGAATAGTTTAGAAAGTAAAAGAGGTGTCTTAGTGTTTGAGCATGAAAGTAACCATCCTACATGGGAATGCAATTTCCTGTATTGGCAGACAGGAGGCTGGCTGTGAGCTGTCAGTGTGCCCTCCCAGCCCAGAGAGCCAAACGTGTCCTGGGCTGCAGCCAGTGCTGGGCAGCAGGGCCAGGGAGGGGATTCTGCCCCTCTGCTCTGCTGAGACCCCACCTGCAGGGCTGCATCTAGCTCGGGGCTCCCAGCACTGGGAGGACAGGGAGCTGCTGGAAAGAGTCATGGGGAGGGAGAAGCTCTCCTGTGAAAAAAGGCTGGGAGAACTGGGATTGTTCAGCCTGGAAAAGAGGCTGTTTCAGGATGAACTAACTGCAGCCTTCCAGTACCTGAAGGGACCTTACAAGAAAAATGGAAAAGGACTTTTTTTTTTTTTTTTTACAAAGGCATGTAGTGACAGGACAATGGGTAACAAAATCCAACGGAGAGAATTTAGGATATTTAGATCCTAAATATCCTAGATTTAGAGAATTTCGATATTAGGTGGAAGTTCTTTGCTGTGAGAATGATGAAGCTCTGGAACAGGCTACCCAGAGAAGCTGTGGATGCCTCATCTCTGGAAGTGTTCAAGGCCAGCCAGGTTGCATGGGGCTCTGAGCAGCCTGGTCTAGTAGAAGGTGTCCCTACCCATGGCAGGGGGGTTGGAACACGGCAATCTTTAGGATCCATTCCGACTCAAACCCTTCTATGCTTCTATAACATTAGAGATGCTGGAACATCAGAGAGTCAGCGTAGACAAAACCAAAGAGAACTAGCTCCTGTCAGGTGCCTCACACAGCAAAACCCTGCTCTTTGTACAATGCGTTAAACTCCAAAGAGAAACTCCCCAGGCTTCTGCTTTTATGGTGCAGCTAATACTGTATGTGACAGATACTGATACAACAAGGTCCCCGGCCTGTCAGGAATTACTTATGTTAAAACTTTATCCTTAAAGAGCTTGGATGGAAGAGGAATAAAAGGGATACAGAGACCAGTGAACACCTACTCTCAGCAGAAAATGGAATTTTTCCATCGTATTTGCATGTGGGCAGATGTGTTGCTCACTTACACACAACGCAACAGTGGTTACTTTTGTCACCAGAAACCAAGCCTAATGCAAATAGCGTAAAAGAGGGCTTATCTCTGCCTTGTGAAAAGACAGCAGAAATAAGCACAACTAGAAGCCTGAGCTATCTATCTGTCCAGAGAGAAAACATGCCTAGCAAATACCTTCCTGTACCGATCTGCGAAAAGAAGGAGAAACAAAACTGAGATTCCCGTTTTATCCCAGCCAGCCCGTTTTTCTCCGCGATAAAAACTCAGCCACAGAGGAGCTCGGAGAAACAAGGAGACGAGGAGGAGCCCGAACAATTCCCAGCCAAGCAACTCCAGGCTGACCTCCGGGCCCACCAAAGGGCATTCCCAGAGGAGCACAGGGGGACAGCGGCAGGCGGGAAGGCAAACCCAGCAAGGAGCTCCAAGGAACAACCGCGAAGCCCCCAGGCCTGGTGCCGCCCATGGCCGCGGGCTGCTCTTACCCGCGTCCTCCCGCTGCATGGCCCCCTTCAGCTGCTTCACCTCCCTCTCCACCGTGAGGGCCAGGTCCCGCAGCTTGCCGAAGAAAGCTCCGGTCGCATCCATGGCTCCGAGCGGGGAAAGGAAGCGGGGCCGAGGCGGCCCTGAGGGAAGCTCGAGCGGCGGGGCGGCTTCAAACTGCCGCCAGCGCTATTGGTACCGCCCGGCCCCGCCCGCCGGCTCTCGCGAGAGCCACGCTGCCCGCCCGCCCGCCGCCATCTTGGCTCCTCCTGGGGGGGGGCTCCCCGCCGCCGCCGGAGCTCCGCGGTGAGCGAGGAGGGAGGGAAAGGAGCCGGGCACCCGGGGCAGCGGTGCCCCGCGGCTTGGCTTCTCAGTCAGGCCGGAGAGCGGGAGGCCGGCGTGCGGCTGCACCGTGGGAGCGGGGTGGGTTGGCTTCCCTTTTGGTGGCGATGCTGTTTTGTGGCGCGGTGTGGAAGCGCGCGAGGGGGACTGACTGGGCCGCGGCAGCGAGGCTCGCAGAGCTGGCGAAGGGTTTGCACGGCTCTCTCTGCTGGGGCGGCTGTTGGGGATGTCGTGTGCTGCAGGGCCAGCTGGACTCGAGGATCCTTGCGGGGGTCCCTTCCAACTCGGCGTGTTCTGCGCTTCTCTTGAGCTGATGAAATCCCGCGTAGTGAGAAGGGTGGGCATTAGCGGTCTTGGGGGCTGACGAGCGGCTTCACGAAGAGCACTTGTGTAAAGTTTAAACGTCATTCGGCCCTGCCTGCCCCTTAGGCCCAGCGTGGTGTGTCAGAGTGTGTTGGTGCTTTCTGTTTACACCACTTGGTCTAATTCAGGATATTGTTTTTCTCTACCAACCGGATTTCCCTCGGTCAGGATACAGAGCTAGGCAATTACGTACTAATAAGCTTATGGAGAGACTGTAGTGCAAAACCTAATTATGAGGAAAGGCCAGATCGGGGTCGAGAAGACAGAGCTGGACATAACTGATTGACACCACAGCTATTCGAAGAAGGCATGAGCGAAGTGAACCCTTCATTCTTGAGTATCTGTGACTGTATTTTTCTCAGATAATTTATGAAAGATGTGCTTTAATTGCAGTGTAAGGATAACCGAGTAAATTCTTAAGCCATGTGGATTTCAGTTCCCATTTTCTGATTCCTAAGTTTCTAGTCTGTCTGGCTTTGTGCTGCCTGCTGCATGTGATGGTTTGTGGCTCTGAGCTTGACCCTTCAAACCAGACAGCTAAAAGGCAGTGGAGCGAGCACGGAGCTTTTAATCTTTCTTGTCAAAGTTTCATTTTGGTCCCTAAGGTAACGAGCATTTCATATTTATCTTTATGTTTTAAGGAAAAAATGTTTTTAACGACGGTATTACTGCGGAAGAGAATTCCTGGAAAACAGTGGATTGGGAAGTACAGGCAGCCAAGACCGATTACCATGTCGATGAAGCAGGCGATGGTCCGAAGGTTGGAAATTGAAGCGGAGAATGAATATTGGCTCAGCCGGCCTTACCTGACAAAGGAACAAGAATACAGACACAACACAGAGGAGAGACGTGCAAAGTGGGAGGCTTTCAAAAGCCTGAAACAAGCCAAGTTTCCTGAGCACAGATACATCAGCGATCATTTAAACCACTTAAACGTGTCAAAGAAGTGGACGTGTTGAATAATACAGTATATTTATGTTTGGCACATGTCATGCACTGCCCTGGGATCTGCTCTCACACCTGTTATGGTGATTCGCCGTAATTAGGGTGGGTAACAGATTAAGACTGCTCTGGTGTACAAAATACTACATTAAAAGAAGTCCTTGGAAACAGCGTTATGTTTTCTTATTATTGTTTTGTTTTAGGAGTTCTTTGTGTGTCTCTCTACCCTCTGCCCACCCTCTGTTCCCAGTGTCATTGTCATGTCAGTGTCACCTTGGGTGTCAGAGCTCTCTTACACAGGTTGTTCTTGATCTTGAATGTGGCTCATTCCGGTTGGAGCAGTTGTCTTCCAAGTCGGGCTTAGTGGCCTGGAGGAGTAAGAGTTAACCACAAGTCAGGCATTTTATTTCCCCACAAGACCCAGTGACCTGGAAGATGTGTCAAGAGTGAGTGTAATCTCAGGTTTGTTGCAGCTGGAATGTAAAACCCAGAGCAGTGGTGCAGTGTTTCCCAGGCAGGCAGTTTTTCCCACTGATCCAATACAGAGATGCTACAGCTGAGCGCTTTTCAGATTTTTTCACATACTTTTATTACGTTGATGTTGCATTGACTGATGAATTCCAGTGTCAAGTCCATTCATATTACTTTGGAAAAGAGGCTTAAAGTTGTACTTTTTTATTGAACATTAATTATACTTCAGAGAAGTATGAACAGGTCTGAACACTGATTTACAAAATCTTGAATGCACTTTCATTGGTTATAAATGGCTTAAGAGAACTTCATGGAAAAGTATGCATACGGGGAAATTGAAAATACAGTTAAAACATGAAGGAACTTCCAGGCAAAGCAATGTGATTTTGTATTTAATTCACTTATAAAAGCCCATTTCAAAAAGTTACTTCAAGTATTAAACTATAAATGGCAACGTTTTCTCTGCATAGGATGAGTCCTATCTGTAACATACAAAAAAAAAATACAGTAAGTGCGTCATTATTACAGGTATCTTTTACACGTTGTCCCAAACTTCAATACAGCTCATTACAAGTTTAGGCAGCACAATTAAAAATAACTTTATGGAAGTAAAACAGCTGGGACATTGTGATTAGTGCAAATGTTGATGACCCTCGTTGACAAATACAAAAGGAACTGCAGAGATAACCTAGGGATGTTTCATTCATCTAAGTTAAAAACAGAACAGACTTAACAGCAGGAATGCTGCCTCCTTCTGGGATAGCTTCATGATTGTAAATCATAACTCAGGAAGATCTAAGTTTCCCCCAATAAAGCTGATAGCAGGATAAGGGACAGGAGAAATCAGAGAGGACCATGCTAAGTGTCTTGTCAGCTAAGCAGTGTAAAGGGACTCAGCATGTCACCCCCAACGCTTTGGTGACAATTAAAGTAATACAAATACTTCATTTCTGACACAGCTGCTTGACTGCTGAGCACAAGCTCTCTGTTTCTTAGGACAAGGGGTAGGAAGAAAGATGGGGAAACCTCCCAAAACCAAAGAAAGCGATCCTGTAAACATTATCAGACTTCACTACCTAATGGAAACAAATTCAAGTAACAGCTTCAGAAAACAAATGGCCAAACCCCAGTTTTAATCTGCATTAAAACAAACTACAACTCATAGCTTCGTGACATTTCATGACAGTTACATAATTAAGAAAAGTGTATAAAAAAAAAAGTTCTATATACAAAATAAATTGATAGAAATGAGTGTAACAAATGTGTTCAGTACTAAATCACCTCCTGTGCAGCTGCTCTCTTTGGTGCCATTTGGGGATAGAAGAGCCTCTAAAGTTGCACACATCGCAAGCTTTTTAGGGACTGCGAAAAGATGTGTTCGTGAGCTAAAAGTAACTGCTGCTTGGACCCTCTCTAAATGCACACCCAAATCCCCAAGTCAGACACCATTTTAGAGGGTGTCCTTGGAGAACATACACTATGAAGCTCAAAGCTGTCGTGGTTTTGTTGTTATTAAACTTTTAAATAAAAATCTGATCAGTCAGTGCTCCAGATCCGGGCAGATTTGGTCAGTCTGTGTCAGAACCAGCGCATCCTCGTAAATCTGCCAAACGCTGCAGTTTCCCTCCTCTAGGGGCTCTGCTTAGCTACAACTGGACCTTACTTCAGTTAGACCACAAAGTCTTTGTGGGCATACTCAGTGGTACTGAAATTCGCTCCAACCCAAAAGGTTGTAATTAGTTGTAATTAATAAAGAAAAACCACAGAAGACCAAAGGAAAGAAACAACACCTGAAAACTGTAAGTATTCAGCAATTTGGAGAACAGGACCAGTTTGTAAGAATAGCATACCAAAAGTAGCTTGGTACTTGCAAGTTCCACACTCAAGAAGCAGCTTTAATAAAATGTTACCATGATTTCTACTCAAATCACTAAAAATAGCAGTGCCCAAACTTCCTCTAACGTAACCCTCTGATTATTTAAAATGGGGCTTTTTAATCACATTTGACTTGTCTCAAAATAATACTGTAGGAAGTCAATTACACAAACCTACTCCTTTTCCTGCCCTCCTCCCATAAGACGCCTTTGGTAGACTCAGCAATGATGTGTACACTGTGTAAGTAACAGTAAGAAAAAAACCAGTATTGTGTAGTTTTTGAAGTAATTTCTATTTATGGATTTTCCTGCCTCATATTCACAGGGACAAGTTTATTTCAAGACATTTCAGAAAAATGGAGGATAAATCACACTGAAATCCTCCCCTACATCAGGCTTCTGTCCTCACACTAGGAATTTAAAGCAATTTGTAACTTTTTCTGAGTGTATGTAATTTTTTTTCAAAAGAGAAAAGCAGTAAGAAACATGAAAGCAGTTTCTAATTGCAGCCAATGTCAACTACCCTACAATAACTACTATGTATGGCTTGTAGTAGTTATTACTTTAATCAGTCTAAAAGCTCATGAGCTGCTATTTTTAATGAAAACCTAGGTATTTTCAAGACTCCCTGATACAGAGTAGGTTAAAGCACAAACCCAGCATGTACAACGCAGCCCAACACCCTAAAGAAGTTGTTTTCTCAGGATCCATCCCCCTTCTGATCTCCTGACCAAAGTAACCCCAAAGTGTCCCCCTCCTGCAGGCCGTGCCTCTGCTGGCAGGGACATGTAGGGCTGCCTGCAGCTCGACAGCCAAAGAGCCAGCTTGCTCCCTCATGGACTTCCTGGCACAGCACAGCCTAGGGAGAGCCCAGGACGGAACCCAGAGTCCCAGGATGTCCTCCTGCTGCCTTAGCCCTGATACCTCCCCTGAAGCCTTGCCAGGAGAACCTAACCCCTCCATCCCACTCGCTGGCATGCCCTTAGAGTTCAGCAGTACAATTCCCTTAGAGAACTTAATTCCTTTAAATCAGCCTGGGGTTTCTCTTAGTCCCCAGTTCCCATAGGGGAATAAAAAATAAAAGGGGATGTGGGAGAATACTCTTGCAATCATTTTACTATGTTTTGTATTTGTCAAAGTGACAAAGTGACCAAGTAATGCCTGCTTTTACACCAACAGAAACTCTGGCCTCAGGATTATCCTAAAGCCATTGCTCTCCTTTTCTCATCTCAAATATGAAGAAAAATCTAGAACAAAATATTCCTGTGATCTGCATAAACGTATCAGAAATGTCAGTTCTTCCTGAAAAGCCACAAAAATGTCCACCAGATGCACAAAGAAGTGGTCTCAGAAGAGCAGCACTTGCTAGAAAATGCACATGGAGATAGCCCAGTCTGTTTACTTGCAGTTTTTCCTGTGGATTCACTATCCTGACTAAAGAAATCAAACAAAGGTTTTCCTGATGCTGGCCTACAGGATACATACATTCATGGGGAGAGGTATATGAAGCACTTTGGGGAGTAGGGGGGGCGAGCAGAGACCATATTGCTGAGTCAGTGATACTTAGGGTTCTGACATACATTTTGCTTATAGTTCCACTAGATTATGTCTGTGCATGGATGTGTTATTTCAACTATAACAAATGGATGCAGTAAAAGCCAGATGATAGCCCAGGCCCTCCAGGACAGTCCCACCTGTGTTGGGGGTTGCAAATTTTGGTATTTCAGAACAAGCCATTTAAACATGCAGTCTTCCTTCTCTGCTGTCTTCCCCAAGAAATCTTGCTGGTGCGATACTGCTGAGAGCTTATGTTAAGATGGGCACTTCTCACTTAATATTTGAGAAGAAAAAGCTAAACCTTTCATATCAATGTGTAACAGATGTTTTTGTAAGTTTTGGAATTAGCAAATGCAAAATTTCTCGTACAAAGTTTGAAGAAACATTTCTGCAACTTTTATAAAACATGCAAATTTGGACCATTGCTTTTGTCTCAAGAACATCCAACAGTGAAATCATGTTCATAGGTTCTCAAAGAGTTCTTGTTGCAGAAGATTAATATTTAAGAAAAATTTATTATATCCAAAGACAAAAAATACTTATTTTAAACCTTACAGTATACTTGATACCTTAGTATTTTCATCATAAACATATTTAACTCAAGTAGCAATCAATCTGGGAGACAAACCAAACAGGTTCTTTTGGACTAGATAATCAATTTGACTACTACGTTCAGTCTGTATCAAAAGGGCTCATGTCTATTTGTAATCTGCATCAGCTGAACATCAGAAAACTAACAGACAGAAAAATAGTATTTGTGACTTTTTCCAGGTGCAAAATTCCAATACCACCCAAAGATGAGTTAGCAGTCTTCTCTGTAGAGGAGTGAGGAAGGGTTTGCTGTAGGTCTTGAGCTAAGGATGGATGGACTTGATTCCTCACACAGGAAACACATTTTGCTTTTTGTCAGGTGAACAGGTACGTTGCTGCACAAAGCCATCAGTCTTTAGCAATTTCAGCATCACTTAAACTGGACTTGAAAGTGGGAGACTAAAGGATCTGATTTTTCAGTGTGCTAACACAGATCTATGATCCAACACAAATCTCCTAAGTACCTGATATTTGTATTTTAGAACCAATAAAACCTCGTGCCTTTATTAAAAAGATAAAACAAAAGTATAAAACAGTATTTATAAACCATCAAGAGTGCCATGGAAAAAGCAGTGCTCTGTTGGTTCTGTTTTCTAGCAACACACAACTGCAATATGATTTTTCTCAGGGGTACTTTACCATTTTGTTGCTGCCTTACACAGAACACAGCAAACAGTAACAGAAAATACAAGAACTGTTAATTCCTTTTTGGACTGCCTTTTCCTTGCACGCTGACTGACAATTGTTGGAAAGTTATAATCCATGCTTTTCTCAACTAAAACTCAAGTTTTCTTCTTTGAGCTCTGTCCTTGGTATGGTTAAATAAATCAAGTTAAAATGATGAGGAAGCTCAAGCCTATAGCAAAAAAGCAACACCCAAGTTAAAGGCTTTTATTTGTTGGCATTGCCTTGCTCCGAAGCACAGCTAGTAGAAGGAACCCTCAGTTCCCAAAAGACTTGGAGAGCTGTGATCATGGGGCAGATTGGTTAACAGGAAGAGAGGAGAAGACATCATCCAGTCCCTTCCCCATCACCTGGCATCTAAACTGTATACTTCCACTTCAGACTTGCTGATCATGTTCTAGGCTGACTTTTTTTTTTTGTCTTCCTTTTCCTTTTTTCTTTTCTTCTGTACTCTGAAGACCTGCTATGGAAGTGACTTCTGCAGTGCCTAAGGTACGAAGTTGCCTGTGAGGAGGTAGGAGTCTCTGCAATCTACCCTCACCACTGCAGCATAAAAGAAATGCATAGTTCCCACTCTGGACCTTGTGCATCCAAGCAGGGCACTTCTGGATCTGGCCCTTTGGTAGCAGTATATAATTCAGTGTTGCATAAATGCACATTAAGAATCTTAAGGCATCTGTCTTAACTTCCCTGCTCTGCAATAGTGCTTACAAGAATCCATTGTACTGTGCAGAAACTTGAATTTCTTGTCTCTTCCTAAAATGTTCATGTTTCATTTTTTCCTGCTCAACTTCTTCCAAACAAAATTAAGTAATATTCAAGCTCAAAATGTGTTGCAGAAACCTAGTGAAACAAACAAAAAAAAAAAGGTAATTAATGGAATTATCCAATTAGCATTGAAAAAACAGATCATAGTGCATTACACAAATGCACCTGGGCAATATGATCTACAGACTTCTGATCAAGGTAAGTAGTTAAGGCAACTTCAACTCAGAAATAGCCTTCTGGGAGATGAGGGTTTTTGTTTCATACTTCTTAAGTTTTAGAAGCTTTTCAGTGCTAAGAACATCAATCCATCTCCACTGATCTTAAGTGTTTAAAGTATCCTGGATCCCTGACTGGCAATTCAATTTTTGAATTAAACTGATAGATGTGAGGACACAAATGGTATTTGCCTAGGTGAGGCTGAGGGACTGGCCTTCTTCTGCAAATCAAGCTCTGTACACTGGAATAAGCCATGGCTTTGCTTCTGCTGTGTGGTACGGGCCCAGAATTTAAAAATACAACTATTGGCTTGTTACAGGGTATTATGGAAGTGCATTGAACAGATGCTGGACCTTACAGCTACTGTATAGTTGCTTAGAAATGCAGGACTGGAATTAACCATCTTGGCCTAAACTGTGATCAAATCCAACTGAACTCGGAATGCTTCAAACACTCTGAGTTACTGAGTTAATTTAAGGTAGCACATACCCAAATGCTTTTGCACTGAGTGCAATTATGCACTTTTATTTACAGAACTTTTAAAGCTAGTCTGTTTTGGGCAAGTGCAACACAAAGTACAAATTCTTCCTTTATTAAATCTGGCCTCACTACAGGAAGAGAGGGAGGATAGAAAAGAAATTTATCTCAAACTATTGCCAATTAATTGTCTAGCTGAAGACAGTCATCAATGCTTCCTCTCTAGGTCAGTGCAAAGAAAGATTAGGACCTTTCTATAATACCCTATTAAAGGCTGCTGGGATGAGCTGCTTTCAGAAACTTCCATTCTGCTCCGTGAAGAACAGAAAAGCCTTCGTAACCTCTTTAGATCAGATTAAGTTTTATATAGCTGGAGGCTGAAAGGAACCCCTTGCTTGGAATATTCTTTTGCACATTTATATAGCACCAAGGAAAGTTGGAAAGGGGAAAATTACCATTGGCGAGTTCTCATGGTTGAGCAGGTTTTTAAGAAGTCCTAATAAACTAGTCTAATCTTGGTTTTGTATGAGCTTACACAGAGGAATCTGACCAACATCAGCCCAAGCATCACACCATCAACCACAAAGATTTTTTAGAAAGATTTTTTTTTCCTTGGAAACAAACCTATCCCCTCCCAAAACTATAATTTTAGGTGAGAAGGCTCCTTAAAAAAAAAAAAAAATTTAAAAAAAAGGAAAAAAAAAAGGAGAGGAAAAAACATTCCTAAAATTACTGAGCTTATCAAATTCAAATGAAATGTTTTATTTCTGATAAAAATATGTATTACTTGTAAAAACATACCCCCTACCAAAAAGCCCAAAACAACCAAAAGAAAAAAAAAAGAGGCAGGGGGTAATGACTCAGCTTTAGTTTCTACAGCTGTTAGTTGACCAAATAAGATTTGTTTCTCTTCCAGACAGAAAAACTTAATGGGAGCTTATGAGCTCACTACAGTAGAAAGTCAACATAAAAGAATTTTGTCATTGGAAATACACCAAGAGAAGTTTCATACATGTATCAGCACTCACTGTATTTCCTAAATGCAAAGTGCACACAGGGCACTTTAATGCAAAAAACATTCCAGAAGATCACTGTCAATTCCAAATATGACAGAGCAGTCTGTATGCAGAGACCTGTATTCACTTCCTGACCTTCCTGCCTCCATTAAGAAGCTCTTCCTCAAGACAGCGTTTCATCTCAGAATTGCATTTAGCATCAGACTCTTTTCCCTGGTCAGGTAACAAATCCAGCATTACCCACTTCCATCTAAATTACAGGATTAATCTGACTCATCCCAGGCCTAGTCAGCCCATGTTTCCTGTGCTACAGCATTACTTCCATTCTTGTCTTCACAACAGCCATTCTGAATTTTGTTTAGACTTTGCTATTACTCATCCAACATCAGAGGACTCCTCTGCATTCCATGACTATTTGATTTTTGACTTCAAGATGTCTATTTTTATTCATACATGTATAGAAACACCAATCAATTATGTTAGTCTTACCTGTTTCTCACTGAGATGGTTGGTTAGTAATTAGCTGAGATCAGCTTTCCAATGAAACTATAATATGCTTTTTTGCACCTAGAACGTGAGAGAATCTCAATTATGTGTTTTTGCAGATTTGCATAACAAACAGCAAAGATTTCAAACCAGAAAGCACATTGACTGTGTTGTGCCCACTCTACAAAACTATTTTCCTCCCATTAATCAAACATAAAAGATCCCAAATCTCAGAATTGAAGTGTAAAAGTGAGAATTATCTATCCATCTATCATCCACTTCCTTAACATAATAACTAATTTTGGAGCAGAACATATGATATAAGTAAGCCTTTAGTTCTAAATATGCTGATTTGATTCCATGAAACACATTTTCCTCTACAGAATTCCAGCCAATTCCCAAGTACTTTCCTAGCCTTAAAAAAAAGGAGGGGAAAAAACCAAAACACTACCTGATTTCACATTTTCCTCTTCAGGACCAGTTTCCACCCACTGACAATCACCGGATAGCAACCGATTTTGTGATTCACTGAGTGGTCGAGTAGGAAAGGACTGATTTGCTACAGAGCTGAAAAGTAAGCAAAGTCAACAGGAACTCTGTAATACCAGTAGCTGTTTCAGACATTTCCAGAGCAGTGAAGTTACTTAAATGCAAAGCTAACAACAAAACATCCTATAGTGCTCACAAGTGGAAATGGCTGCCTGCCCCCCCAACCCTAATTCCTCTAAAGGTTTGTTTCATCCATCAGTCTAAAATAAGTCCCTACCTGATACAGGCCACTCACTTCTAAAGGAAAAAAACCCATGGATTGATACACAAGAAATGGCACCCTGACAATAACACTGCCACACAGCTAAAAAGAAAACCCACGCAGCACCATCTGGAAGAACAACCAAATGCCATCTTATCCCATGCAAATGCCAGGGCCTTCTTCTGAACAATCTTCTGAATGCAAAAGGATACTTTGCTGTTTGCACAAGTTCCCGTTCTTGTGTAAATTCCACAGGTTATGCTGTACGGGAATCAACTTCTTCTCTGTATTGCCTTTGAATCCTTTAATGTCTGGTAACTGCTGTTGGCAACAACCTTCAGCTTACAAATTCACCAAACTGTGCAAAAGACTTCTAAAGTGGCAAATATAAACACTCCCAGAAACTGCACACAGAGACTCTTGTCTCTTTGAACATGCACTGAAGGTACAAAACATACACATTTGTGAGAGATAGAAAGTAATGAGCAAAAACCCTGGCATGAGAGATCTACTTGTCTTGCAAACTGTCTCAGCATTATTTGTTTAAGCATGCTCAAGGAGATGAAATACAAATAATACTTTGCCTTTCCCCAAAAAAAATACCAAAACAAACAAATAAACAAAACTTTTTTTTTCCATTGAAAATTATTCAGTCTTCCCTAGGACTTTTTTGATTGTTGTTAAGAGCTAGTAAGCTCTCTTACTTTCTGTGTTACTGCTTCCTTAGAGCTTTATCTTCTGTTACAACAAAACCAAGACATAGTCAAGTTTTTAGTCTTAATCCATTCTGTCCTTCACGGGAGACTTACAAACTTAGTCTGAAGATGACAAGAAGCATAAAGAATTAAAAAGCTAACTTTGAAACAAGTTGGGTTTTTTTTTTTTCTCTATATAAGTACTAAACAGTATAAAATCAGTATTTTAAGTGCTGTAGTTACCTTTTGGCAGGTTCATTTTGACTTGAGACTGCAAGTTGCTCTGGATCCATAATCACCAAACGAGTTGGGAAATTACATCCATCACCCAAACTAAATGAGAAACAAAGACTGAAATCACTGTTGGTAATTGACTTAAATGAAATGAACAAGGATCCATGCAAAAGGCAAAGGCTACAGACTCAAATCAACTACCTGAGTGCAGTGTTGAACTCCACACTTTAGCAAGGCAATTCTACCACTAAATCAGATGATCAGTTAATTAAATCTTGGAACTCAATTGATTCCCACCCTATCTCTGAGTATGGATTGCTGTGCACAACACAAGTCTGTGGATTTCAGAAACACAGATGTATTTCTGTAGACTGTAACCCTAATATTCCTCCAAACCAGCACGCACACATGGTAAGTCTCTCTGGTATTTACAACCCCAGAAGCTGTATCATAAATAACATTCCGGTGGCCTTGCTTTCCCCTTCACCCATAATTTTGAAATTAGCTAAGCCTTCTTTTAACGTTTATCAGGATAAAATGTGGTAGCAAAACAGATTGAGCCATCTACAGTGGAGCTTCTGTCTTTAATCACAGGGTAGTTGAGAAAACAGCTGAGTCAATTTAAGCTGCTGGTATTACCTCTGTTCTTTGGTACCAGACCTCAGCTTCATAAATAGGTTCAGCAACATTTTAGCCTGATACACAGACCCCCCAAGAGCAGTGTTGAAACACAGTTCCTGCTTAATTCTGCTGAAATCTGGTACTGGTGGGACTGGGCAGCACTTCAGTCTTGCCTGATCGAGCTTGTCTGCAACTCCCTAATGCTGGCTCAGCTGACTAAATCTAGCATTTTTCATAATATCAGATTTTTTCCCCCCTGTTTCTTATTTACATGCACTCTCTTAGATGGATTTTGATTCCTAAAGTGTCATCTACAGCAAAAAGAGAGCTGTCAAGTTTTTCCAGGGGCAAGAGAGCGTGTTTTCAAACTGATGCTGTTGTGATGCAGCTGTTTGATCTCCC